>JABJVR010025044.1:0-13946 GCA_025773905.1 Chitala chitala
GAAAAAAAAATAAAAAAAATAATATATATATATATATATATATATATATATATATATATATAATGTACAAGTGGACAAAGTCTGTCCTGACCACTCTACCATTCTTCTGTGTAGTTCAGCTGTAATTTATAGGCTTTATCTCTGCAATACAAACGCTCAGCCTCAGCATTATTTATTTAATTTATTTATATGATTTATTCAATAAGTTAGCCGATCTTGTGGGTCGCACTGATGTCTCGCATCACTAAGGTTTTCATTAGCGCGCTTCTCTTTACAGTTTGCATGCTGTCTGGTTTTTGGTTTCTTATATGTGCACTGTGACATGGAAGTGTAGTAGAAGGGCATATTGTGTGTCAAGTGACTCCTAATTAATTTTTCTATGACCGATTGATTAATTTTTCTATGCCCTGCTGTTTGGTAGTATAGCAAACTGTTATTCAAAAAGCCTTGAGTATTTTACTACTGTGCCTTATTGGACAGTTGACTTTTCTGTAGAAGTGATTTGATTTATTTTTGCTCCATACTTGTTTCTGCTACATTTTACGTAATTAATATCAATGAAATAACACAAGACCTTCAAAGGAGTGGTTGTTGACCTGAAATCTATATTTTGGATGGCATCTCTAAAGGTTTATGCAACAGTAGGAAGACGACATGTGGGCAGTTAATGGTTTGTTAGCATCGTTTAGAAGGTGCATATGCTAAAGGGATCGTCACTGAAGTTTCTTTATATTCAGGGTTTACTGATACTTTCCTGGTCCTGCCAGTGTCCTGTCTGCCTGCTTGATTTAATACCGTGGTACACGTTAACCTTCGACCTCTCCTTGTGCGTCCGTCTGGATGACCTTTAGCATGAGTGACTGTTTGGAAGGATTCATCTTTGCTGGTTCCCCAGTCTCCATAACAGGTCTCCAGAGCACTCTGACTGCTATAAACAAGACAAACTTTAGGGTATTATACTTGGTTTGGAACGGTTCAGTGCTTCACTTGGAGCAAAAGTCTGGAGATTTACAGCTTCAGAGGTCTTTTTATTTTCTTTCTTTCCTGTAGCCAAGCTCAGCTGTGGCTTGTCAGCTGGGAAATTTTTAGACTTAACTGTCCTCTGCTTCCGTAAGACTGAGTAAATAGAATTCCACCTGTTCTGCCTGGGATGTTGTAGTGTTACACACATGCACAATTCGCTGCTGCTGCTTATTTTATGTAAGTTCTCTGTTAAAATGCATTACAAGCTGCTTGTGCCTTTGATTAACATAACCTGTGTAAACCCAGTCATGTACAGACTCAGTCGTGTACTGTTATGTACAGCCTCTCACTGCAAAGGTACACATGGAAAGGTGAGGGTCCAGGAACACGATAGGAAGGAAAGGGACAGTAGAGACGAGAGTGAGGTGACCTTTTTAAGTGTGATGCAATCAGTTTTCATGACGTTTCTATCATCATCTTCACCATTACCACAAGGTTACGTTAGTTTGTTGTATGTCACAATTTTCATCATACTCTTAAGGTAGGGGAGGGTAGCGCATAGAGGAATCCTCTGATTTACGTAATTTAATTTCTTGTTCCTGAAGACCACATCTAAAGTTAAAAAAACTATTTTTATTATTATTAGGCCAACATGATGCATGTCTGAACTCCTGTCCACACCCCAATTATTCCACTTGTCACAAAAACACTGTAAAATGCCAATAAAAATCAACCTACGAGTGTTTATATGCGTATAACACATCAAGCCTGTCATAATAGCATGTGGTGCGGGTCTCATGTTTGGTAATGCGGGTGGGTGAAGAAGCTCAGTATGACGTGCAGAACATGATGCAGAATAACAGCAGTAGTAATAAGTACAATGTGTTAACAGTCTCAGTTTAAATTGTCAATTTACAATGATAATTTATAAAAAAATACAAGGGTTGCTTCTTATTACAGATCCACTCAATAAGGCATAAAACGAATGATGCGCAAATCAATGAAAAAATATTTGTAACGGTTTAAATCGACGAACCATCATGAAACGGAGCTAACGAGGACAGACTATTTTTATATACAGGTTATTATTCAAGAATTGACAAAGTTTTTGTAAAGCCACGAAGTCAATAACTGTCCGTATCAGCTGACAGCATTATTTTCTGTTGGCTTTAGTAAAGCTGGAGACACCTGCAGCATCAAAGCCATGCAGCTCTTCAGTGATGGAAGGATCACAGTAAGGAATTTCCCGCGCTTGTAAAGTGCAAGTAATTGAGCTGAATGGAGTCAAGTGTACGTGAGAAACCAGGTGGCGTGACAAGTTTGGACAGCTGTCTATATGCGCAAGTAAAGGGCAGCCATGGACTTTTAAATTCTATTTATTTTTTGACAATTTTGCTTGATAAGGGATGTCAATGCTGCTGTTTGTCTTTTTCTGTGTTTATACATGACACAGAAGATAACACAACTACCATGTCATACCCTTTGTATTCCAGCTTCTGCTGTTTGCTCTGAATGAACTTTCAGTGTTTGTGGGCGTATTTTAAAGCACAGACACTTAGATTCTCCTCTGTAACCGATATTCTCTTCTTACACAGAATTTCAAGTAGATCTTTTGTGGGGGGGCAGGTTTCAATCGTGCGGGTGCAACCCTAAAAATCAGACCCATACAGACCTCTGCCACCAAACAGTAGTTATCCAATTATCATGCATTTAATGAAGACAAAAAATGATTGCGAGGTTTGGTGAGTGGACGTTTGTTGATTTCGTTTAACGTTTAGAATGGATGTGAGACGCAATTAACCAGACACAGCCAATGCTATACTAGTGCTAATTAAATTATTTCCACTTTGTGATTTTTTTCATTTTTCACGTTTGGGATAAATTTTAATTTTAACTTCAAATACAGACGTTTTGATATCAAACGCCAAGAACCATTACAGCGAAAAATTAAAAATTCAGATACCAATTGGTGTCTGTGTTTTGGTTGAAAAATCTTCTGTTGTGTAAATTGCTCATAATTCAAAAATGTCTTATTGTAACACAGAAAATATTACAGGAAAAAAAAATGTGAAAATATTGTAAATTGGGTTATACCTATATCTTACTATTCATTACATATGAACATTTTTGTACAATGTACTGTGTGTTTGCCATGAACATTCTGTAACGTACTGAGTGCATTTTATCTTGCATACGGTAATTTGTTGTCTTTTTTTTTTTTTTTTTTTTACTGACGAATGAGAATGGCATTTACAACATGCCACACGGTGAGGACTCAACACTGCGCTCGGCTCATGATACGGTTCGATTCACAGTACATGGTTCATGATTAGATTTTCTCACACTATCACAACAAAATTTTCATGAAAACAATTTACTTTCAAGCTAAAAACAATGTCAAAACATGTTTCTTCTTCCCAGGCGGTGCCCAGAGCTTATCATTGTAAATGGTGCATCATATTGTTAGCGTTAGCAGTTGTGTAAGCCATAGTTTCTCAAACTGTGGTCCACATATTGGTTCCAGGCTGTGGGCGGACATGTACCAGGTCACAAATTGGCCAGGAAGGCCCTGTAACTAGTGGGTGTGTAAATTGCAAAATGCATTTTTTTCATAACAATGCCACTTTTTATAGCAGATCACATAAAAATAATTTCCAAAACGTTCCAAAATATTTCTTCCTAAATAGATAGATAGACCAATGGGGAAAAAAGTTTTACTGTACCATGCACCAAAAGTGAGTTGTCAGTAAGCAGCCGTGAGAAGTTGCACACATTAGGAGAAAGGAAGGAGCTAACTACGTGATTATAAAAACAAAAAAAAATTTTTTTTTTTTTTTTTTTTTCCTTTTGAAAAGTAGCCAGTGGTTTACAAGGAGAAAGGCGAAATTAAAAAGAAAACATACATTTGAAAATATGAGAACCTAAAATACAGATTCATCACAGTTTGTGCTGGCAGTGCCACATAGCAGGCTTGCAGTGTGATACCATCGTTGTTGCCATGATGCGCATCCTCACTCGTTTTGCATCACAATGTGTCGTTACATCCCTACTGCAGGTTTACACATTTTGCTGTAAATACAGTTCTAGTGTACACTGCCCTGTGTGCAGTATGTAACCTTTGGATAAGTTGCGTATATATAAAATCTCCAGCCACTGTGAGTGTTTCTATGATCCCTGTCCTGATGACAAACAAGATTTTGGATCAGGGTGTTTAGTGGCACCATTAAGAATGAATTAATGCTGTTGTAACACAGGCCACAATGGAACAAACTACAAGATTATAGGGCACAATGCAAAAGATCAGTTCATTTTTATATAGCACCTTTTACAATAAAGTTGAATATATAAAGGAGTATATGGGTAAGGTTAACACCAGGAGATGGAGAGGGAACAAAAGCTTTGCAGTATGGCTAGGAAATAAAAACCTATGGGGGCTCATGTCTGAGAGGCTGCCCAACCCCAGCTGTCATGCTTGCATCATACAAGTTGCAAAGGTACAAGGTAAGGCTGTTTAAAAGCTGCCATTTGTTCACTTTCACCAGCCTTCATACTTTAGGGGGTTTTTGCATGACTTTTTTGTCTTTGTAAAGATAAAGATAAAGCCAGATAGCAACGGAGGATAGGAACCAAAACCTCCACAGTGTGGAGTTTTCTTCCTCCTTGTTTTCCTCTTTTTCCTTCTACTTTTCGTCCTTTGCCTAATTGTTGTTTCCTCTCACTGTTCTACTTCTCCACCTTCTCCTTTTTCCCCTCCTCCTTTTTTCCCCTCCTTTGCCCATTCTTCCTTGTCCTTTTTTCTCCATCTCTTCCTTCTGCAGCATCAGAGAGGCAGAAAAGTTCCGTATTCCAGAGTGAGGCAACAGAGGATGTTCTTTGACCAACGTGGCTCTTTCTGTCACATCTGATTATGAATAACTGTTCTGCATCACGCAACATTTCATCTTGTCACATTATAATTTCACTTTTGAAGACATCTTACATTGGCTGAGTTGTCTATAAGCAGGAGTTTGCATGATTAGGGGCAAATACCCTACTTCGAGCCTGTTTATGTCAAAAGTGTCTAATTTATGGCCTCTGGTGTTGCCTAACATTTAAGGTGTTATGGCAGGCGGTATTAACAGTGACAGAGTGCCTTTGCGAGCTGCTGCTATCTCATCATGCTTGCATCTCGTCAGAGGACGCATGTCTTCTCAGCATTATTTCATTCAGTGGCCTTCCAGCACCCAGTGTCCTTGTTTTTTACAGATCCGCGATGGAAGTAGCAGGATTTTTCCGGCAGGCCTCATCTTCCATACCAGCAGTGATGGACAAGGACACGTGAGCTCGTCTGTCACGTAGACTGACCACCGGTGTTTGTAATCACGTTGGCGTTGCTGCCTGTCGAGAGCTGCGGTGACCTCAGCATGCGTTTGAGCTGTGCTGCCGCCCCATTGGTTGTTACCGTATGCATGCGTACACAGGTCCTTTGAACTTTGCTTTCACACATTCAGAGTGGGACACTGGGATTTGTCAAACTTGCTAATGTATCTCTGCAGTCAGCGCTGGTGGTTTGCATCAAGGTTGCAAAAATTTTTGCCATGAAACAACATGCAAAAATAAATGCCTAGTAAAAATTTCATAGACTTAAGTTTTATGTTTTCTGCCAGTCATGTATTTTACATCGTCTCCTTTGTGTGTGCGTCCTTTTATTTTGATTTGGGGAAAATATGTGGCGATGCTGTCTTGCAGAGCTCCCTTCCTGAGGTGATAATTTCGTCCTGAAGAAAGAGAGTTTTGGGTTCCTGTCACTCTTCCTCTTCGTGCCTGGCTTACATTGTTAAAGTGTGAAGCATCACCAAGGAGACACAATCCTCTCTGTCAAGTCCGAGCGCTTCATCCTAGTTTTATGAGTCATCTATGAGTTCTGTTTCCTGTAGCAGACACAGTGTCCGGAGTGTTACAGAGTAATACAGCAGTGCTTTCATGTGCGTCACTCCGCTCTGATGTGGCCTTTATGGTTACTGTGTGCCAGCCTCACCAAGGTGCCCGTAGCTTCCTCAGCGCTCCAATTAAACTATACATCACTTTTGGGTTTTTTAACCCATAATTTATTTCTGTGTGTGTGGGTGTGTGTTTTTTTTTTTCCCTATGATATTTAAGTAAGAAAATATATTTAAATATTGTGTGTTATATGCTTATGTATGGATATACATAAATGTGTAAATAACACAAGTGTTGATTGAGTATATACTAATTATCATGTGTGAGAGCGTTTTTTTTGCAAGGCTAATTTGATTTGGTTGAGCCTGTACGGGAAACCCTGTGCTGTGAACTTGTGCGTGGTAAAGAATTTATGCATGCCACCGTGATCGGACCTGCTTCAGTTGTGAAAGTTCTTGTATTTGGTTGTAGCCGTTTGATTCATTCCTCGCAAAGGACTCCACGCCCTGCACCGTGACGACATCGTCAGCAGTCGCTGAATTACCATCACGGTGGTTTACAAAGCGCTGCTGCTCTTTATTTTTCAGTAACAGTTTTTATAGGCTTGCACTGAATGAAAAAAGAAAAAAAAAAAGGCTTTATTAGCCCTGTAAGTGTATGTTTATTAACAGAAATGACATTATTACTGTCCTCTAGACTACTGGTCTTAATGTTGCTGCCTACTGGCAGTCTGCTACGACTTCAGGCTAATATTTTGAGGTAATAAACCATCAGTGTGGATACATGTACTTCCCAAAGCTGGGGCTCTGAATCACCCACTATGACTGTCAAAGGTAGCTTTACTGTCTAGTAAATAACGTGATTCTTGGTTTACATGTAACCCTTTTGGTGTGTGGAACACTAGAACGCCATCCCAGCCGTTCGTTACTACTACTAAAAAAAAAAAAAGGCCAACATGTAATATCTTGAAGTGGTTTGATTTCAGCACAAATTTAAAAATTTAGAGCATCAAGTCCAATCGTAGCAGAACTAATGGCTTGCTTTTCAACGTAGTGTATGTAATTTCACTGTGGTTGATTTGTAATACTTGTTAAAATATAGGGCTGCATCAGTGGCACTGCTACGGGTGTTCAATACTTTATCATTAGTGTGAGGTGATAAGATGCCCATACCAATATTCCCGAGACTGGTACAATCTAATATATCTGTTAGCTGCAGAGTATAAACATGTAATGTGATACCTGCTTATTGATGACTTGTGAATCTAATAAATTCTGGTCTAATGCGCCTTCATTATAAACGCTGTAAAGCTCATATGTTTACGTTTTTTTCTTGCTAAAAACATTATTCAGCTTCAAGAATAGTAGGAGAATTGTTCAATATTCAAATAGTATATGCAAACACCCAGAATAAGAGCTAAATTGATATTTGTTACTCCCTGAACATTTTTTCAGTCCATCTTAACAATAGCTGCTCATTCCTTGTCACAAGGGCATAAATATATGTAATATTCTAGTGCTTAAATGTTACCTGTGTGTAGCCTGGAGCCTGTTCCAGTCAGTATAGGGTACTAGGCAGGGTGCTCCTGGACAGACCATCTGTCTGGTTTGGGCTGCTTGTTTTTGGGTGGGGGGGAGCGGGGTCTACAGAGCACCTCGACACACAAACCTGCATATGCATGGAGAAAACATGAGAGCTGCAAACACCCAGCTGAGAGATGCATTCAAACCAATGGCAAAAGAAATTGGTGTGCTGTAAAACTATTATGGCAGACCTGAACCAGTTAAACACCTGTCTCCACAGGTGGCGTAACCATATGTGGTGCATCTTAGTAAAATATTTTGCACTTAGGTGGATGTCATTCTTTGCACAACAGCTTCATTAGTATTAAACTGTGATTGTGCTTTATTGTGACATTTTCAGTTGTTTGATACAGAAAGCTGAAGTGTGAGCTGTTGCTAAACCATGATGTTGTTTTAGCTTCTTGTTCCTGACAGCGATGCTCCATATATGTGAAAATCAGCTCGGGTCCCGTTGTCTCTGTGAATGACTTCATAACACTGATGCCTTTGCAGCGACGGTTGTCCACATAAAATTAAACGCGTTTGACGGAAATCAATACGTCACAGTGGTACTTTTAACATTGAATGAAAACCGCGGTTCTGGTTGTGGTCCATCATTTTTAGCAGAGCAGAACATTTTCTCGAGCCCAGTTGATGAGTTTGTTGACAAGGGGGGGCCCAAAGTCAAAGCTTTTGACCGCCTGTGGGGCAGCCACCTGCCCCCACATTATTTCAGCTATTGATTTTTGGCGGTGATGGGAAAATTAAGCAGTTGGCAGCCAGGCACGTTGGTGCCTGACACTTGTCTGGTTGGTGCTTTTCACAGAATACTGTGCCACACAGGACTAAAGTGCTAAATGCCGTGTTTCAGCTGTCCTCTGCCCCTGATGACCCCCTGCTTTGCTGAATTGGCACCTTACCCTTTAAATGCCCATTTTCAAACCATTAAGTGTACTGACTATATTTTTATCCCCAGCAAAGTTAAGTCTGTCAGTGATTCTCACACGATTCCAGTGCTGAACTACATGTGGTTGAATTGCCTACGAACTTGGCTGTATTTTTCTTCCAATGTATGCATTATAACCCTCTGGAATTACTGCTCCAAAGTTTTTTCCTATTACACTAAGATTCAAAAATTTACCTTCTCAAAACACAGCCAAATCTCCTATCCAGAAATTTGCTTAAGTGGAATTTATATTTTTCCTAACCCTGTAAAACTACAACTACGATTATACTGGAAGAATTCAAGTGTTTAGCTGTGGGAAGCCGACACTACTCAGGAAGTACATGAAGACGCTCTGCAAATGAAGATCACAGTATTTTTGATGGTCGAAGGTAGCAATTAGCAACCTGTACACTAAGAATGTGATTTCTAAGGCTCTGAATTTCAACCTTTAGGAATGATTGTAACTACTGTATACCCACTGCTTGAATGTTTTTGTAAAAAAACAAACGTGAAGTTTGATGTATAGCCACCATCTATGATTTCTTATAAAAACAATAGAAGAAAGAGACGATTAGTCTCTCAGTACTATATTTTATATCTGCTGGTTTTGCCCACTAAATTTTTGCCCTGGGTTAACGTTTTTTTGGTGCGGTCACCAAAAATGGCATTTCAGATGGTGATATGTCATGGCATGAAAGGTGCCAAAAACCAGTCAACACCACCATCCTGTACAGTTATGAAGGTACCTTTGGAGTAGTCTGTAACTGCGGTTGTGTGAGAAACCAGGTGGAGGCGTGTGGCACCAGGTGGAGGCGTGTGGCACCAGGTGAAGGCGTGCAGCAAAGCTTCTCCTTGTCAGTTCTACTGTGACAGAAAAGTTTGACGTGGCCCCAGAGGCTCAGACCGCTTTATCGGCTTGTGTCCTGTTATCGAAAGATATGGCATCAGTAGGCACCTCCTGGCACCCTCCTCTCCTTCCTTGTTCAGTTTTTCCCCCCATCCTCCTTTCTCAGTGGTCACATATAAGAAGAAAATGAATCATTCTACAGGATTACAGCCATCTCATTGTTTAAGACCTAGTTCTGTTTTTAGTTGTATCAAAACCAGGCGTTTTAAAATTTTATTTATACATATTTCTTAGCTTGCATAGATGTGAAAAATATTTGTGTCAGGCAAGATGTACCACTATATTTCTGATAAGCTCATTAACAGCATGTTGTGTATTGGTAGCTTTGCTTAACATCCAACCATAAAACGTAGTTGTAGGGCATAAACAGGAGTGGTGACAGTTGGTTGTTACTACCAATTATTAGCATAAGAATGAGGCATGCAAAATGGATGGAAAAGATTATTATCTTATAAAGTTTTAATGAACCTTGGCATTTAAATGTTGTCTATACATATAATTTTATGGCAATTAAACACTCCTAGTATTCACGGTTAATTATTGTGTAGATATTAAAATTAATTTCAGAGCAAGACCTGAGTCTACAACTGTAGGTACAACAATTGTGTTTCTTTTGGCACCATGTTATCAAATGAAACTTGATTTTATTTTAAAGCAAATATGCATAGTTTGAGATGGTTTTTATTCCTTGACTCTTGGTTTTGCTCTGTACTGTAAATGTCTTTATCTGCAAAGTGCTTTTGCAGCTGGATTGCGCCATTTAGCTCTGCAACACATCGTTGAAGTGTTTCATCATTAGTATTTTTACTTTGTTGTAAAATTAATGAGTCTTTCCTACACTTATGTATTGTAACATGAAAATTAAATAAGTCAAAGGATAACATTTTTAAGAGGATTTGATAAGTCTCCCTTGGTAATTTGCTTTGCTTTACAGGGTTTAATATGGACTGTGTATAAAGTGAAGCAAGCTTAAATACTTCAATGTCAGAATTATGTTACATACGGCTAAATATATTAAGTTGGCGATGGCAAGTCATTCGTATGATTTATCATTGCTAAACTCAATGAAAATGACCTTTCTTTCAATCTATGGCAATGGTAAATCATCTTCAGGGTTTGGTGGTGGTGGTGGTGGTGGTGGTGGTGTTGTTGTTAATTTATTTTGTTCATAATTAGCAGTCTCATTGGCTTAATATCTGTTTTGTAACAGTATTCTAAAGGAATATTTATGGTAATTCAAATTGTAGTCATAAGGTGAAAAGCTGTCTGTTGAATGCATAATTTACCTCAGGCTTTATTCCGTGTGTGTGCGCATGATATTCAGAAAGTGAGAGAGTGCAAATACTGAAAGCGGTAATTAAAAAGAAGTAAATAAATAGAGTTATGTTCCGCATGCGTGTTGGGTTGTATTAGTGAAAATAATGGTGTCGTGTAGGTTTTGTAGGCCGTGTTGAGTTAAGAGTATTGACTGAAGGGCTGTAGTACAAGTGCTTTAGAGGTGGTATTAATGCTCGTAACCTGCTGACTGACAGATGGGTTAGGCAGGAGCTTAACACACACGCAGGCGCTGGAAAATAAACCTGTTATTGTGCCTTCGAAAAAGACTACTCGACTAAAATAAAATATCCAGCTACAGAATTGAGAGATCTCTAAGTTACTGTGAATGTGTGTCCACTAAGCTGCAAAAGTAATTAGTTGACTGGAAGCGCTGTTTTCATACTTGTGGACCCAGTTGGCTAATGTATTTTATTTTTCCTTAATTAAATAGCATCCAGTGCTTACTTTGCTGCCTCTGGCTGCATCATCCAAGTCTGCTGCTATTGTTGTTACGACGATGTGAGCAACAAGACTAACATTTTCTGCTGTAATAACACTCCCTGCTGTCATTAGTAAATAAGCCTCAAGTTTATTTGTGCTCATTAATCAAAAATTAATTGCTGTAGGTAAGTAGCTTAGATGGTAATTGATATAATGAAGATGCTGAAACATGCAGCTACATACCAATATGCCCTTAAGCAAAGACCTTTTAATGTAAAATTCAGTTTTTAATTTCCTTAAATTACATATTCAGTTTGGCCATTATCAGTCTGTCTGTCTGTCACAGCCGTTGAAATGTGAATAATTGACAGCGCTTGTCTTGGTTATGTTTTAAAGGCACATGCTTTCATGTGGCGCGTGTCGGCTTGCATTCCAAGCACGGCGTTTGCAGTGAAAGAGGCCTTGTGGTTTCCTTGTCTGATCGCTGCAGCCTTAAATTCACTCTGACTGACATGCTCGCAAAGACACACTATGCATGGAGGAAATAAAAAACAGATTGGCACTGTCCTGGGATGCATTAATTTAAGTGCTATTGACAGTCCAGGATTATACATGCAGTCCTTGAGCACAGAACCTGTGGGACAAATCTGTAGCTATGCTTAGGCCCTTTATGCATTTCTAATAAAAAGTCTTTTAACAAAAAAATATCACAGGGGTGATGGCAGGTTTGTTGTATTTATCACATAACGGCACTGACCTTCAGCGCACCAGGCTGCCTGAAAAGGCCCTGGTGAAAAGCCTCGTGGTACCATCAGAGGCCGTAAGTGTCCAAGTACCCTGACGCATCCTCGAACACTGACCCCTGGTGACCTTTGTAACCGTTGGCCATGCTGCCTCTTCCTGTCTTCGTTACTACTTGCCCCCTGACGTTAGGAGATGCACTGGACACGTGGCCTGTTTCACTCTCGCTCACCTGTTCCTGCATTTGGTCTGCGCACACAGGCAGCTCTGGTACGACTACACGTGCACTGAATTAATTTGTCTTGGCACGACTCCGTAATTGAAGAATTGTATTAAATGTAAAATGAGGGTAAAATGAGGGGCACCTTGGGGAGAATGAACAGCTGTAAAGGCAGCTAAACAAATTGCCCAAAGATGGGAGGAGTGCGGTCTTTGTCTTCAGTCTTTAACGATAGTATCGATCATTTTGTGTGAAGATGTTTCCCTTTCTTAAGTGGCATTCTCTATGAGAAGTCACTATAACTTAATGGCCATTTGTTATTTTATACACAATGTTAACCTCAGACTGTTTTGCACACTAAATTGCTGCATGTTGTTGGATTTTGAAAGCAGTTTCTTAAAATGATAATTTTGGATGTCACGCCAGTTAGATATTTGCCTGTTCTGGAAGAGGGTGTGTTTAAGCATGTTCACCAAAACATGGTAAAAGGCATATCTCCTAAAGGGCCAGTGTAGTTTCACTGAACAATGTACCAGATTTGTAAATGTGAGAAATTGTTTACCCTTTAAGACACCAAGATTTTGGTATTCCTCTTTATTTGAAAAGTGAGATTGTAACGGAGTTTAGAATGTACAAAGTCGCACGTCGTCTGCAGCCGACCCCGGTGCTTCTATAAATGAACCGCTAGTGGTGTCAGGCGTGACTAATTGGTTTGCTTGTTTACATAGCCCCGAGTAAAAAATGTTGCATTTACACCTCAGTCTAATTTTTTTTTCCACAATCTACCAGATGAGTTTGTGCTGGTTTATGCTAAGTACAAGTCAGTAGAGGATTGTGGGTGCTGGTCAGAAGTTCCTACACTGATGACAAGGATTCATTCTGTTGTAAATTACATTTTGTCAGGTCTTGTTGACAAACCGATATAAACCCAGATGTCCACAATAAGCGTTCAGCTACGCTTTTCTCTTTTGCCTGGATTTGCGTTTCTCACTTCCGGTTTTTTCCGCTGGATGCTCCTAAGTCCATCTGGATGTGGCCTGCTGGATAGAGTGAGGTTTCAGCACTAGAAAACTGCTCCTTTGTCTTGTGCTCCTCCCCTCTATGGCCTTAAAAAGCAAACTCATTGGCTGTCCTGTTCCTAACATGCCCACATTTTATTTTCCCTGTTGCGGTTTGGTTCATACTCTGTCGTGTAGTTCACAGAGTGATGAATTAAATTTCTTTGCTGGAGGGCACTGGAGCATAAGTGCAATAGCATTTGGTGCAAGTAAAAATGATTTAACCCTTTTGACAACAGGGTGCAGCAATAAAGGACGCATTAAAATGCATATGTTTGCACAGTACAGCCCCTCTGTCTCACACAGCGCCATGTCCGTCAGCCTGTCTGTAATGTATCTATTAGTGCAGTGACATTTTAATGTCTGGTGCCTATCTTCTGACGCACATGTGATGAGCTGCAGCTCTGGAATGAATTTTATTTTCTGTTTTTCATCAGCGCCTACTTGTCTGTGTAATTATGTGTCGAAGAGAGAGCCATCTGTGAGTCAGACAGTGTGACTGTGGGAGAGGTAGTTAGATTGCAGGGGGGTACCTTTTCCTGCTGTGTGTCAGCCTGCACCCCCCACCCACTTCGGCCTGGTGGACTTCTGTGAGACGCTGTGTTGTCCCCAAGCCGATGTGATATTTATAGGTTCCCACATAGAGAAAGAATTGGGGTCGGGGTTTGGGGTGTACCAGCTTTAGGGTGACGAGGGGAACCTGCCCCAGGCTGTATCTGTGCTTCCATTTCTACTGAGCAGCCCCCCCCCCCCCCCAACAAACCAAGAAATCATTTTTTGTTATGCAAACAGGGTTGGTTTTGAGTTCGATCTACAAGTCGGTGGGGGGGGGGGCGGGGTGGGGGACACGGGACGGAAAAAAGGGGGGGGC
>JABJVR010025044.1:13956-36922 GCA_025773905.1 Chitala chitala
TCCTCTTTTTCTGTCCCTCCCCCCCCCACCCTTACACTCCTTTACTTCTTTTTTTCAGATGCCAAGGAGATCGTTTTGAAGGCGCAGATCCTGGCAGGTGGGCGGGGGAAAGGTGTCTTCGACAGCGGCCTTAAAGGAGGGGTGCACCTCACGAAGGAGTGAGTAATGCGTCCGGTTGGCAGTATGTTTGCTGCACAGATGAGCTTTGCGTGAACAGCACCCTCCTCTCCTTGTTTCTTTGTTTCGCTTCTTGTAAGGAGCCCTTTGGGCCAGTCTGCCTGGCTTCAGATGTGATTGTGTAGCTCTCCCTATGTCACATTGGTGATGAATAGTCTGTTCTTGAAATTCTCTCTAGGATGACCAGAGATTTTGTTAAACTCTGGACAGTTTAATTTGTACAGCTATATTCCTTTACCTGCTGTTAAAACTTTCACTTAATTTAAGAGATTTTTAGGTAGCTAGACTAGAAAAATCTAAAAAGCTGTCACCATAAAAGATGTATTCATCTTTTTTTAATGGCAGATGTAGCCCAATACTTGAGGCTGGAAAGTCTTTTTGATTTCTGTCCCCACAGTCCGTCTGTGGTTGGAGAGCTTGCCAACAAAATGCTGGGGTATAACCTGACCACAAAGCAGACGCCCAAAGAAGGAGTCAAAGTGAAAACGGTGAGTTCAGACCGCACGCACAGGTCCAGCATTGCTTTAGCCTTACTGGTCATATCTTGGAGGTTTATAATTTCTCAGTGCCTGTGTTGTGTGGTGCAACAATTCAGCAATGGATGTTATCCATGTTACTGAAGAGGAAGTATGCCTTCACACTTGTCCTCTGGTGCGGTAGCAGAGAACTGTTTCATTGTGTTGCTAATAAGCAGGAATGTGATTTTCTTCATAGCCATCACAGGAAGGACACATTTTCAGGTAATGTAGCGCTCCTTTTAGCTGCCGTTTGTCAGATAGTGCCTAGAGCTTCCTGTTATAGTTCCCTTTATTCCTCCTTGTGCCTCCTGCTGCTTTGCCAGCTCCCACTCCTCCTGCAAAGAATCCAACAAAAGTTACGTTTACCATGTAAATTGCTCCTTCGGGGGAAGCGTGTCCTCAGGTAAGATTGGGTCCCTGTTCTGTCCCAGTGAGGAACGCTGGAATGTTTCCTGTCTGGTGCATTGTGGGCCATTACTCTTGCTTTTCAATCAGCGATCCAATACATAACAACTGAGCTTGTTATTGCCTTTATTATGAACTTTCTCAGTTAATTACATAATCTGTTATCTCACAATTTCTAGTGAAAATTGCATCTCCTTTATCTATTTATTTCCCGTGAGCATCAGCTATAGATTCACTAATGAAATACTTTTTTTTTTCCTAAAAGCAATATACATTCTGAATTGTAATGTTTAACTCTTTAATAGCTTTAATTGTATTTGTAAGGTGTGTTTCTTTGTGTAGAAATGCAGCGACTCTGTTAGTGCAGAAATCTGTGCTGTTCCTTTCCGTTGTTCCCCTGTCTATGCTGTTTTGCGGTTATTTGCGTTCCAATGCAGCGATCCTCTTTAGACACGTCGCTTGGTTTCCCCTGGCAAATAAATAGAGGGACAAATCAGGGAGGAATGCAGGCATCCAAGCGTGAGGCAGAGGGGGTGGGTGGATGCTGTTCGCTTTTTCCACTCATTTGCGAAGAATTAAACGCGAGCAACCGTCGTGTCCAAAGACGCTGTCCAATTACACTGAGGAGCCTTAGTGGAACCGCTTGTCACCCCCCCTGCCCCCAGCGTGATGTTCCCAAGCTCATCTCCCATGTCCCCCGTCAACTGGAAGTGGGGCGTGCTGTCATGTGTAAAATCGTGATAAAACGGATCATCCATTCTCCATTGTGCAGGTTATGGTGGCGGAGGCCCTGGACATCGCCAGGGAGACGTATTTCGCCATCCTGATGGACAGGTCCTGTAACGGCCCAGTCATGGTTGGCAGTCCCCAAGGTGGAGTTGACATCGAGGAAGTGGCGGCCCGGACTCCAGAACTCATTTTTAAGGTACTGTTACCTTCAGTTACCTCGGACCATGAGTTTAATGAGATATTTTTTTAAACAAAGCACAAAAACTAAACAAAAAGCCAGAGGCCTTAGCAATCGTCGCATGTGTTTGACAGCACATCTCTTGCGCTGTGTTTGTGAAAGCAGTGAACCCCAGAGATGGCTCTGTGTTCTATTAGGCACAGCCGTTTTATCTTCCCCCTCTGTTCACAGTGCTAAGTCTCAGTAATTTCCATAAAACAGCCTGGTAATTATAAAGCCATTGTTTTGTGCTCACAGTTTTAGTCTGGCAGGCTGCCGTGTGCTAATTGTCACCTCATGATTTAATATATGAATATGCAGTTAACGCTGCATCACACCTCGTGTCAGATTTTTCATTTTGCGCGTCTTTTTTCCGCAGGAGGTCATAGATATATTTGAAGGGGTGAGAGACGATCAGGCCACGCGCATGGCCGCTAATTTGGGCTTCAGAGGACATCTGCAGAGCCAGGTATTGAGCACCATACAAACTCGTGCTCCGGCAGGACATTCAGGTTGTTCAGTTTGGTGTCTGTGCTGCACACAGGGCCTCCTACACAGTATCTGTCCTAGTCACAGGTTCCTGATCCCCCCCACCACAATGGACTACCTTGGTCATTTGTGAGGCATCTGTAGATGCCAAAGAGTAAACTCTTTTTAACGTGGCTCTGTGCAAAGCAATTCCAAGCAGCTTTGCAGGAAGCAGTGAGGCTCTTGCACAAATGTACAATTAAAGCCCCATAAACGAACCTCTATATAGCGGGGTAATTCTAGCCAGTAAACCCGGGACTGAATAAATTTCATATTAAATTTCTTTTTATATGATTTCACAGCAAATTGAAGTCCAGTCCTGTAACCAATTTGTGTTCCAAATTAACTGCAAAGAAGCATAAAAATTAGATTAGCTAAAAACATTAAAATGAGGACAAATGTATAAATCAATGTAATGAATCTATTTTAGAGGTAATGTAATAACTAATTTTGGAGAAGATACTTCCCATGGGATTATAAATAGTTTGGTATTGATTCTGCACTGATTTTGACAGTCTGCAGAGATAAAGTATTTGCTTAGTGCTGGCGATGCTCAGAATTGCCCTGTTTGCTTCGAGCGTTTCCGTACTTTGCTGTTCTGATTTTCTGTTTTGTTTAATGATAATAAAAGTGCCACTTATAGCACTAGACCGCTTTGAAGTTATGTCCTTTCATGAGAATAAATTTTAGTATGACAAGGAAAGACTGCAAATTCTCTGGACGTCATCAGGACATTGTGGTTTAATATTAGAATAAAGAAAACCTCAGGGGTCAAATTGAATTATATGACAGGAGTGCAGCAGGACTTGCTCAACATCTTTCAGAAGTGCTTCAAAGTTTCCTCAGCAGCAGCACTCAGGAACAGAACAGCTGATCGAATGGCTTCCCGATAGGAGTGTGTGTGTGTGTGCGCACGCCCGTCTTTATTTAAGGTCAAGCGTTAGACATGGCACGCAGGTTGGCGCGCAGGTGCTTAGGCATGTTTTATTAAAGGTGTGCATCTGCGGACCTCGCTCAGTAGGACCTAATTGCCACCCTCTGTGGTACACACAGGCGGCAGAGCAGATTAAGAGGCTGTATGATCTGTTCCTGAAAGTCGACGCAACTCAAGTCGAAGTCAATCCTTTTGGAGAAACTCCCGAAGGACAAGGTGAGAACTGTTTGTTTTTCTTTTTTTGTGACTTTTTTAAAAATACCTTTGTCTGTCTGTGTTTCCAAAAACGTGGGTTTCTTCGACGCCACATTAATGTCTAGGGGGATTGTGTGATTGGAGGATTACTACGGTTTCAGTGTAATACTTTGAGGTTAGAAGCAGTGGAGTATGCTAAGATCTTCCTTACAGTGTTATACTGCTTTATAACTGCTAGCGCTCGTAACTGGAAGGTGACAAAAAGTGTGAGATCCTTGTGTGGTGTGTGTACACCATGTAAAGGTCATCAGAGTGCAGCCAGAGACGTGCCGTGGGCCTGGTCTCGACTCAGTGGCGTCTAACTGTCAGAGTCAGGCTACGTGACTCAGTTTAATCCATTGCTGTGAGCATACTGGCTGAGGACTTTCTTAAAGTGCGACCACAGGCCCCTTGTGGACTCAGAGCCATCATTCTCCTCATTATGGCTTTATGAGTTCAGCCATAATACCGTGCAGCTTTTGCCCTACCATGTAGTTGATTTTGTTTTTATTTTTACAGGCTTCTGCTTTGTTTGGTGATAGGTAGAGGCCTAAGATGAAATTTAGCACTTGTATGGCTTTTTTTTTGTGGGCTCTGGTGTTTCTTGGGGACACAAAATGGATCATAACTGCCCTGTGCTGATTGGTGGAACACAAGGGGGCACGCGGCAGGTGACAGTAGTGGGTGTGTGAGGAACCACAGGTGTGTGCGTGTGTGCAGACCTGTAGGGCAGTTTAGACCTTTACCTTTTTTTTTTTTTTTTCTTTTTTTTAACTTGATGTCCCTCTGCATGCTCTCCAAACCTGTAATTAAGACTGTAATTAAGGGCTGCCTCGTTTCCTGTTTTATAGGAAAATAGAATTTTAAAATAGATGTGTGGCTGTTCATGGATACTGAATGTCTAGTGTGTGGGTTAGAGTCCTGTAGGGGTTCACCTAATGTGCCGTTTCATCCCCATCATTACCAATGCACAAACATAAGCAGGGTTGAACCCCCCCCCCCCCATAAAACAAACCACAGTAAGAGAATGGCAATTCATGCATGCAGTTTTCCTCTCTATGTGAATGCGCCATGGTGACTATTAACGGGCCATCTATCACGGGCAAGGCAGTAAACGTGCCCACACACTCGTACATCTCAATTAACCCATAGCTGGCTGTTTGCTGCTTACGTTGAATATTTTTTCCCAATAAGCTTTGTTATTGAGTGCTTTCAAAATGATTAAAGGTAGGTCAATATAACATGTTTTGTTAATTGCTTATAATGTGTGATTTGGTAGGTGAATGACTAAGAAGCAACATTGTTTTAATTCTATTTATTGGGTGAACTGTGTATGGCAACAGGTCAGCTGTAAATCTTTTTTGTGTACAAATGGATCTTGTTTTGTCTCATTAAATTATCAGACATTATTTATGAGAGTGTTTGTAGTTTTGTCCATGCTCTGAACAATGGTTAGGCATCTGTTAGAGACTAAAAAAAACTTTTGTATAGTAGGACAACAGCTGTAGACCATCACGGAGCGCAGGGAGGTGTTGTGGATTTAAAGCACGCCGACACACTTTCTGCTCACGCGTGTCTATCCTGTGGGACAGTGTCCGAATAGTAAATGTAAAACCTCCCAAATTACATTCTCCCCTTTAATAAGAAGAGATACAAGCACTCGGCGTTTGAAACAAATGCCATGTACCAGTATTGCAGCTGTAGCAGTAGGCGTTTTTCTCGCCAGCACATGGTGCTTGGAGCCACTTTTATTACGTTTGGGCCTCTAGCCTGGCTTTATTTCCCCAAGAAGAGTCATTATGGAGCAAATTTACAGTGGGCTCCAGGACTAACTGTTGTGCAGTGGCTGTCATTTTTTCTGTGCTGGTTATGCACTGCTGATAGATGCAGGCGCCGGCCGTAACACATAAATGATTTTCATTTTTTTATATTTTTTTTAAGGTAGCAAAGAGTAGGAACCTTCAGAGCATTGCAGATACCAAAGCTCTCTGCAGTCTGATCATGGTCAAACAATGTTCTGTCCCTTTTGCTGAGCAGTTGCTTTCCAAACATACCCATTTATAGCCTTTTTCTGCACTGAAATAATTAGGACAGGAACTGAAAATATTAAATGGTTAAAAAGAAAACATGGGAAATATTTTTTATTAAGTCCAGTAATGATGTCTGTCAGACCCTTTTATTAACAATGTGAATGTGCTTTAACATATGAAAATCAATTCCCGCTTGACCAAAATACAGTCTTTCCATTGTTGTGAATCGATAATCGGATATGCCAGTGGATTGTCTGATAAGCCTGTCGGAAAACAAGTTTAATTTCGAATTTACGGCCTTTCGTTTTTCCTCTCCGTCTCGCAGTCGTGTGCTTTGACGCCAAAATAAACTTTGACGACAACGCAGAGTTTCGGCAGAAAGACGTATTTGCCATGGATGACATGACGGAGAGCGATCCCACGGAAACGGAGGCAGCCAAATATGACCTGAAGTACATTGGATTAGACGGGAACATCGCATGTTTCGGTGAGCTGGTGGATGCTGAGATCACGCAGATCCCTGAGGAATGCGAGCATGCATGTAGACATGCGGGAACACGTGTGTGTGCGCGAACAAGCACGCACTGTGTGGCTGTAGGTTTTTCCACTCCTGTCATGGTGGCTTATTGTAAAGCAGCCATAGGCCTGTTTGTTTCCATAAGAGTCTTGCTGCTTGCCTAGTGACAGCTGTTAAACTGAGTTTCCCCTTATTGAGACTTCTGTGTGAACACTTGCCAAGATGCAGTCTCAGCACCGATGAGCTAAACAAGGCGAGACGTTTGTGGGTAGGTGTGTTACTTCGTCAGGGAATTGCCTAACACCTTAGCTTGCGTGCCTCACAGCGGCCTGGATTTCCGCAGGGTACTGCTTCATGTGGCACCGGCCCAGTGGAACTGAACCCTTTTTGGGTTTCTTTACGCTCAAAAAACAATAATTTTATTAAGCGAAAAGCACTCGGAACGCACATTATTTCTAAAACGAGTTTTTTCTCTTTTTTTTCCTCTCTGTGTAGGACATTAATGTAAGTGTCTAAATTGCTCCTTCGTTATCTTTTGGCCGAATCCCATTAATAGGAGGATTCTTAATAGAACTTACATTATTTTGACCTTAATGAGAACTTTACTGTATGTGTAAAGTGATTACTGATAAAACAGCTATTAAAAAAGTGAAAGTCTATTTGGATCTGTATGCTCACCAGTACAGTTACAGGTGTAAAGGTACAGCGTAATTCATCTAAGTTCCTCCAGTATCTTTTTGCAACTAGATCCATAAAATAGCTTTATATTCTGTTTACATGGATTACATGGATTATAATAGGCACAGTTTTACAGTGTCGTAAGCATATCTGTTATGATACTGTATTGCTGACTTGAAACCTGCCATTTCAGTGAACGGTGCTGGTCTCGCTATGGCAACTTGCGACATCATAGATCTCCATGGTGGGAAGCCAGCCAACTTCCTGGACCTGGGTGGGGGTGTGAAGGAGAGCCAGGTGTACCAGGCATTTAAACTGCTCACCGCAGACCCTAAGGTAGGTCCCCTCTGTGTTCCCATGCCAACACAGTGTTTATTATGATGCTCTGTCACTTCCAACATTGGGCAACCCGTGTGGTGGTGTTGGACTTTTTTTTAACAGCCTTATAAACACCAGCCTTATCATGTTTTTTGCATTGGAAATTAATGCAAAACATATACATCCTCTTCAGTCTGTCGTGATAAAAGTTATTACTGTCCCTTAAGTGTGTGTCACTGAGTTTGCTGCTAGTATTTGTAGCTTGCTCTCATGTTTCTGCCTGTGACAGACACCATGTGGTTACAAAACTCATTCATTGTCATGGCTTATATAGCTGCATGGTTATGAAAGACCAAGGCAACAGGAAAGCAAGTCAGAAGTACGTTCCGAATCCCAGTAGTTTGGTATTTAAATTGACTGTTAAATTGACTATTAAAAATAATTAATAATAATTAATGCATTTTTTTTTTTTTTTTTTTACTTTATCTGTACCAGACTGACTTCAACTGAACATATTAATGTTATAGTAGAGGAAGTTATAGTCAATACAGTGATGGATGAACAATAGTGCAAACAATGGGTAATATACAAACAAAGAGGAACAGAGGATGGGGACAAAAATGAAGCCAAAACAAAGAAAGAAGTAAAATATAAAAAATAAGTATTCATCGCTGACTGACTACACCAAGACCATACAACAAAACCTACAGATAACAAAAGTACAAAGTGGTGTTCGTTTATAAACCTAACGTGCTACACAACAAAAATACGTTACATGCACTACAAATGTGGGTAGCACCCCAACATGTCCACAAACCAAAACATAACAAACGCAGTTAGAGTATTTACAAAAAGACACAAAGGGGAAATGAATAACGACAAACTCCTCTTTCGTTTGAAAGAGGAACTTCCAAAAAACTTCTCTCTTAACTCGCAACATCAACACAACCCAACACAACAAGTGTTTCAGGCAATCTCTTTTATCCTCTTTTTAATTCCTGAATCAGAGACTTCCTGTCCTTGTTTTGGCTCTTCACTGGTTTTTACGACCGATTATAAACATTCCAGACACCAATGAGCACTCTCCAACTATATGCCAGTCCCACGAATTTAAAGAAACGCAGCAGAAAACGCAAATGCATTCGGGGACATAACGTAACAAAGGGTTATATGAGGTATTCGCTCTTATCCTCTGTTTCAGCCAGCTGTGGTTGAGCTTGGAACATTGTACCTGTGGATACAAGTGTGCTACTTTATCTTTTTTCAGCATTTCAATTACATGATCAGATACTTAATTCTGTAACTGAGGGACTTTCAGTGACTGGTTGTTGTAATACTGTTCCCTGATTTGAAAGACCCAGCAGCCTAATTACTGATTCTGAAAATGTCCTGATTGTTTGTTCAGGTATGTTCTTCTTGTTCCTGTTGTTATTACCTGTGCTACACTTCAGCCCTCCATGAGCAGCTTGATGGACAAACATGGCCTAATATAAGAATAGAGAAAGGATTGACATTAAACCTCTGTGCAAAATGAATTACCATTTTTCAGGGGATTTTTGGTGTTTGCAGGAATCGGATTTGTGGCGGGAATGTTAATTGCTACATTCCTGGCAAGATAACTCTCATTTGCATGTTCCCGCTTCATCGTTTTAACTGTATTTGTTTTTCAGAGTTTTTGCTTTCAGTTTGCTGTGTAGCGCGATCCCCTTCCGTGTCATGAGCCTGTGCATTGGCTGCTTCAATACAGAGCCCCAATAACTAATTACTCAGACGCATCGCATGTACTGATGTATAAGTGAAGACTTATTTAATACACTCAAAGTACGTTAAGTCATTTCCGAGTGATTAGACACAGCAGAATGTGGGTGTGCGTAGCTTTCATTTAGACTCTGATCTAGGAGATGCTTTGTACAGAAAGTCTGCTTTCCTGTATTCTGCAGTCTCTCTGCTGTCATCTCTTTAGGCCGTCCTGATGTGACTATGTGACACTGCACACATGTGCAATCGCTCATTTGTGGTTTTGGAACTTTTTTCTCTTGCAGTTTCTGCTCTGCAGTCTGGTACTTGCCTACTTAGGGAAGCGGAGCGGTGTGTTAATTTAATACACGTTGGTATGTAGTTTTTGCCGATGCGGTGAATACCACGCAGTCGCTGAGTGCAGAGGCAGAATGGCAATGTATTGCAAAAGGAATTGACCCAAATCAGAAAGCGCAGAACCATGTTTGAGCCTTGGGCATGTTTGTGTTGCATTAATTAGCTGAGTGACATGTTATTTCAAATGAGAGCCTTGCTCTCAAAGTAACACTCGAATCTACAGAATGTGGAAATAACCTCTTTCGTGAATCATTTTTGACTCAGAATAATGCCACTTTTACTTTAGAAGGTGATGCAAACCGGGTCGCAGCTCCCATCTCGATGGCGCATCGCGCACAGCAGGGCTAGCTGGCACGGGCCTTTGAGCGGCTCAGGCAGACGGCACCCCGGCACAAATGGGGCCATGTCGTTAAATAATGCATCAAAGAGGGGTGCGGAGCCTTCTGTGAGGCCAGGCCTCCCTTTCGCAATGCCGTTATGTAAGCATTTGGCGGCTTGCAGTGTCCGCATGCTGGCAGTCCCCAAGAGGCAGCCTGCATTCCTTAGTTGCCGTGTGCCATGTTCTTGTGATGCAAATCCCTAGCAACATGCATGTGGCTCCACTGAACAAGGCACATACAAAATGTTTATCTAGTCATTACTGTAAAGGAGTTTTTTTTTTTTTTTTTTTTTATTATTTAAGTGTGATACTGAGGGTTTTAAAACTTCCTTGAAGAGTCGTAGCCAAACCATTGGAAATGATTTGTCAGACTGGTTTTGCCCACAGGGATTTATCAGCCATTTAGCAGTTCTAAAGGCGCTTCTAAGGTTGAACAGCAATTGTCGTTTAAGGCTAAAGAGAGAAGAGACGCAAAAGAAGTGCAAATTAAAGGGTTTCACTTTACACTTAATTTGGAGCCTGGCACATTCCCATTAGCCTGGGTGAGGGTCGGCACATGGGCAAACCGAAGCTGATTTAACACAACCTGTCATATGCATTGGCCATATGCGTGGATTAGAGGCAGGTGATCTGTGAGCTTACCTGAGTTTAACTGATGACACCAGGATGTGGGACATGGCCATTTGGCCCTCACTTGCTCTTGTATCACTCCGGGCATGTTGGAACAGAGTTCAGATTTATTGGCTAGACTCATTGTGACCACACAAGCCCACAGACTCCACACAAATTCTCAGGAACACCTGGTACTTCGGAGCACAGCCAGCTACATTCAAATCCTTAAAGAGTGCAGTCCTCCCTTTCTTCTTAGTTTGTCAGAACAGGTGTTCTTTTTAACGCCACAAGGTCATGTGAATGACAGATGATGCAGGAAGCCCCAGGCCCAGGTAGTATCCCGCACCTTGTCATGCCACACCGTGTGAGCCGAGAGCTTGTTCAACCGAGTCGCTTTCTCTTTTCTGCTCACGCCTCTCCATCACGTAGATTCGCACCCGTGTTCGGTTTTTCAGCCGTGTAAAGAACCGCACAGTGACACTTTGCTTTTGTTTTGTCTGTCCTTTCCCAGTCATTTGCATTGAGCTGCTTTGCAGAATGTGTAGGTGTACTATCATGTGTTGATGACATAAGAACGGAGAGTAGAGAGCTACTGTACAGCGAAACACTTTATTAAAGCAAGTTAATGCTGCTGGTGCGCATGAAGGAACAGTGTTAAACTGCAGAAGGGGCTTCTAATTGGTTCAATAGCTTGTTTTTCCTACTGTTTCAGTAGCTAATTTGTGTTTGTCTGATACAATGCAGAGCCCACGCAGATGTTGTGAGTGAAAACCCAAATACAAATTAGGTCAGTGACTTTAAAATTCTTTGTGTTCACTAAAAGTATGACTTTGATTTAACAGTATCTTCCACTAGGTTAGTAAGCAGAAGGTCTTCACTTAACCAGGCCTGTGTTTATGCATTTCTAATATTTCCTGGAGGGATTTGTTTTAGAACGTGTAATTTCTTCCGACACAAAAAACATGACACCTCAGAAAGTCGGTGTGAATAGTTAAATTATCAGCTCCGCAGAGTAGATGGCAGAAATGTGTCATGTGCAGTCCATGTTTAAAATTGTCAACTGTGTTTGGTCATCTGCACTTCTGAGCACATGGATCGACCCATTTTCCTGTTTGTTTTCTGTCTGTTTAATTCAAACAACTTAAATATCATTTCTCTTTAATTGTCTAACTGTTCCAATCCGGTGCTCACCTCTTACCGCACTGTATTGCCTGTTTGTGGTACATTCATGGGAGATTGTGTGAATTTTGATTAGATTTTTGCACGTGTCCACCCTAAATTACCTCTGAAATCAATAACTGGTTTGCAGTGAAAAATACGCCTTCAGAATGTTAACTCTGTCAGCTCATCACCGTCCGTTGCCGGTTTCCAATACACAAGGCACCTCATCCGTTTGGAGTATAAGGGCTTGTATCGACAGGCCGTGTTTTTAGGCAGGTTTAGTCTTGTTCAGCCATTATTAATAACCTGTGTCCCCACTCCACATTTTTTAAAGCCACCTAAAGCATAGGCTCAGTGCGGACAAACGAGTTTTACCCTTTTGTGGCAGGTGAGTGAGGGACAGTGCTGTGACGCATCTTCGGATCCCGCCGCTAATTTATTTCATTTTCCCCTGCCACATGGGTAATTTTACACTGATAATTGTTTAAATTTACATTTGTCATGATCGCTCAAAAGCGTCATTTGTGTGTCAGTCCCTCCTTCTCACATCAGCATTAGCGTCCTCTGTTTCTACGCCTTCTTGACTGGTGCATTTAAATGTTTATAGAGTCGATGTTTTATTACTAGTTTGAAGCAGGATCCAGACTTCCTCATCATTATTGCGTGAGTCCAGGACTCATTTCCAGGTGACTTCACATGAAGGCTGCCCCTGTTTTTTTTTTTTTTTTAGCTGAATCAGCATTCTCTTGTTCTGTGAACATGGTGATCCTTTAACTGGAACTGTAGTTTTCAGTTTACTTATTCGCATGCCATAGTGTACGTCACACTGGATTAAAACAAAGGTGTGGTAGTGTTTACCAGTGCTGTGTGTTTTTTTATTTCAAGGCTTTTTGAAACAGTGTTGCCATTAAGAAGGTGTAAAATATTATTTTAAATAATTTGACATTTATGGATAATGAGGGCAGTTGTTGCGGGGGATGGTGTGATGCTAAAAGATGTTAAATGGGAAGGCTTGTCATGGACTCAGTCGTCAAACCAGTGTGTGTTCCAGTTTTTTGAACACTTCTCTGTACTGGGGCCAGGATGCTGATTTGGCACAAGTGCAGCAGATGGCACAGTGCCAGCCTGCATGGTGTGGCACAGCCTGGCCATGGCTATGCCAGAGGCCCCCCCCCCACCCATGGGCTACGTTAGCTTAGCGCGCCCATCTGTGACAAAGCAAGCCTTCAGAGCCCTGGCTGTGGGTCACATCTGTAAGCTCGAGGTGGGAGGGGGACTGCCGTGCCCTTGGGCTGGGAGCTTCATCTGGTGCCTCCTGACCCAAAAAAAACAAGCCTTGTTGGCTTAATGTATAACTTTCACTGATTCTTGTCTCAGACTGCAGTGTGTTTACAAAAGGCAAGTAGCTGTGCTAACGAGAGACGGTGCTGGTCACACCCGACAAGGCAGCCCCCCGGTGAGCTTAGTACACTGCTGTGTTTTAGTGTCTCGGAGCACATCTGTGCAAGACACACACACACACACACACACACACACACACACACGGACCAGTACCAGAACCAAACTTGCTGCAGTTGGACTGTGATCCATTATAGCTTATACTGAGCTACCAAAACTCGCTTTGGTTTTAAACAGTCACATTTCAGCACATGTGAGTTTTGACTTTATTCACTTTCAGACATTTGGTTTGTCTGATTGGCTGTATAGCTTTATTTTGTCTTTGAGGTTATTTTTTAAGTGCAAAAACTAGAAAGACAAGGAAAAATGAGAAAAGCAACTGTGGTTTAACAGCTGCTCCGCTGTTCTTCTTAGCGAAAAAAGGCTAAAGTACAGCTATTATTGCCAATTTATGTGCCATGAAATGTGACAAAAAAAAATCAAGAATATGTTGAGTCCTCATTCTGCAGATGATATGCCTGCTCAAACCCATAGCCTCCCATCACAAATTGTGAGTTTTGTGCCTGTGCTCACTGTGACAGTAATTTAGTGCCAGTCTTTTCTCCCAAAGGAGACATTTTTCTCCCTTCTCATTCTTCCTTTTCTTCTTTTACTTTTCACTGCTAGTTGTAGTAGAGATTTTGCTGAAGGTTAATTTGTAAATGAGTTTTCAGTGTACGGGGAGATTTTCTCGCTTTTGATAGATTGATCTGCCTTGAGGGACTCCGCCACGGCGTTCCGCGCCGCAAACGTGGCCAACGCGACTCGGCTCCGTTAGCAGTCGATGGGGGAGCCGCGTTTGAAAGCTAATCTCTCGCTGACGTTTGTGTATTCACGTTGTCCGTTACGCGGAGTGCCTTCGACGCGCTCTGTTCTTTACCTTCTAGGAAGGTGGTGCTTGATTGAAAAACCTCTCATCTGCCAGTCTTCATCCTGGAAAATCAATATTGGATCTGAGATTGCAAGTTGAACTAATTGAGCTGTTCTCTTACTGTTATTGCTGCAAGATCCATTTTGTCATGCCAGCGGCAATCCCAGATGAACCTCTGTGCCACGCCATGGCCTGGAGTTTTCTCATCCATTGGCCCTGCTATGCATAGGTATAATCAAGTAAAAGACAGCGATGACAGTACCTCGACGCTGATTTAGTTTTTTTCAATAGGCATAACCATTTCCCTGTGAGGTAACAGTTTTTCCAAAATGAAAGGCAACATGTGGCATAAAAGAATTACTCAAAATGACTGTGGTGGTCAGTGCAGTATACGCAGCATACTGGGCAGTGCTAGTCGTATATCCATCACAGAATGGTATAGTTACCATGACGATGGGTATACGAGCGTTTTTAACAGCTGTAGCACATGTGCTCTGTGATTCTGAGGCAAAGTGTGTTTGCAGCGCTTAGCTGCAGTACGGGCTTCGGGCCTCGTAGCGTTAGTTACTTAAATTCTCACCGTCATCCCTGCTGGTTGTTTTTAAAAGCACAACCATCCAGTTGTGTGTTTTCACAATACAGGTTTTTTTTACAGTATAATCTTGCCTTTTAAATAATGTATTTCACTTGTCTGCCCTGTGTATTGTTGCAACTTGCAGTTTTTAATTACTTTTTGTTTTATTAACCTTTGAGTTTACTGTATTGTATATTCTAGCGTTTGCTCTGTGCTCAAACTAATCTTTCTGTAATAACACAAGATACAGTAGAAGTGTATGTAAACAAGAAATTCAAATTCAAGTCCATACTTGACTTTCACCATTTCTCTGTTATCTGACATCTTCCCTTATCTGACCACTGTCAGCATGGCTGTGCTGGCTAATCAGGACTGCACCATACCATGAAATTCTCACATTCATCTGGTGTTCAGACAGTTACACTGGGGAGTTTACAGAGGTCAGCAGTGAGATACACATTTGACCTTATCTTTGAATGCAGAGTCGGGGCAAGGCAGACAGCCCATTTTTGTAGTTGATCCTGCTACTGCTTTAACATTAACATTTTTACCCATGCTTTCACAACAGCAGTTCAGTTCATTGCTAAACACACAGCCAGGTTTATGCTTGTATATTGAGTGAGTCAGCAGTGTGTAGAGGTCATTAACAGTGAGGGTACATAGTGAGGGTATAGCAGAGGTGCTGAGCAGCATCGCATCATGTATAGTGTGGAGGTTCACGTGGACCAAATTTGTCTTTATAAGCAGAAGAGACTCACTGTGATATGTGCTGCTTTTTTTTACTTCTCCCTGCTAATTCTGCTACAGCTTTTGCTGAAGGTTAACTTCTAAATGAATTGACTGTATAGGGCATTTTGAAAAGGAGGAACTGAAAGGATGAGAGAGATTCCCCCGTGCTGAATGGGAAAGACCCTGAAGAACGGCTGGGCACCGAACAGTGAAGCACTTCTGTAGACCTTTACACCAGAACGGTTTGGCAGAGCTTTGAGCAGTCGGCAGTGGATGCGGACAGACGTGGAACAGAGCAGAAATGATTTAAGGGTGACGAGCCAAGATATGCAGCGGTGTTGTGGATGAGCTGAACATTTTTTAAGAGTGGGGCTTCTCTGAGGAAAGAGACAGCAAAGGGCTAGACAAGCTCTGTGAGGAACTTGTGGCTCCTTTAGATGCTGAGGAGAAGAGTTCCAGCTTTGGACTTCATAGCAGTACTTTCTTCTGGATTATGTATCTCTTCTAGTTATACTGAAGTTCCTCAGAGTTCATGATGACCATAACTAGATTAGAAATGTAGGATATACATTTCCAGTTTCCATTTACTGCAAATTTCAATGAGTCTTTGAGGATTTTGTTCTTTGATTAGCCCAGTATTTCTTTTTTTTTTTTTTTTTTTTTTTTGCTGTAACTGACCCACTAATGGTTTTCACTGTGTTTTTCCCCTGTACTTCCATGAACTCTGCTTAGCCAACAATAGGGTGCAAACGTCTCCTCTCTTATTAACCTTCTTCTCTTCGTATGTTTTGCCTTTTAGCCTCTAGCGCTAGCCCTTGGTTTGAGAACAAGGTAATTAGAGAACCAGCGGTTACTTTGGATTAATATCCCTCTGAGGCCAAGAGTTTGTGGTGTAATTAATCTGATAAGCTGGAGCACATCTGACGAGCGCTCGTGTGCCCGCTGTGGCCTCCCCGGGCATGACATGCAGCGCGTCGCTTCGCGTTTGTGTTTGCAGGAAAAGTTTCGCTTGTCAGATACGTTTGAGCACAATCGCTCTGTTCACAGTGCGGCTTGGGTACGTTTCTTAAATACATATTAAATATTTTCTAAAGATAATATTAGGTCAGACGTTGAAATCCAAAGTTGAGTTGTTGATAACTGACGTTCTACATTTTGCATCTTTTTTTTTTTTTTTTTTTCCCCCCCTTTCCTGTGAAGGCTAAATTGCACACACCCCAGTTCACTGGGTTTCCAGCCACCCTAACTGGCTTTTATAGAGCTAATTTAACATGAGGTGCTTGTCTGATGCACGCGGCTCTAATGGAAAAATCATGAGCCGAAAATGAGCCTTTTGTGTCGTTATCGGGCGGAGGTGGCGAAGCAACTGATCTACTCACGCTCACGTTCCTCCAGGTAGGATGTGGCGGTGAGGAGCTCAGCTCTGTGCTTGCTGGGTGAAGCTGTCACTGGCTTGTATTTTCAGTGAGCATAAGGCCTTGGATGGATGGAGTGTATACCGTTCGTGTGTTAGACCGTGCTCGTGTCAGCGTTGGGAAGGCTCACCCGTTGAGACCGTGTCTCCCAGCCACACTGTACACTGTTACCACTCGGGCCTGGCACCCTGCATTTTGTAGATGTGCACGCGTGGGCATGATCATTCAGTGCATTCCCATGTATGAGCGATGCTACATAAGGCATATTTCAGATGAGACCACTTATTCAGCCCAACTTATTTGAATTTTGCATATACATATGTAAACATGTAAGTGATGGTGAACTTTAATCTAGAACTGACATGAATCTAACATCTAGTCCTTAGAGCTGGCATTGGCTGTTTCTCTAAAAACATTTTACACTTGGGTAACATCACCCCATCAGTCACCTGAGCTCCAGGCTAAAGAGATTGGGTACTTTTAACCTTTTCTTGTGATGCGTCCTTCAAAGACAAGGGTTCATTCCTTTTGCTCTTCACTGAACTTGCTCTGAAGCCACAGGACCCTTTTTTGAGCAGGGGTGAGCAGAGCAGAGCAGAGCTCTGTGTTGTCGCAGGACTCCTGCTAGTGTATTATACAGCATGACTCTACATATTCCCATGGGCTGGAGTTTAGTGTACTTGCTTAAGCATCTTGTTTACTTCAGCAGGTCTGTGATGTTCATGTGTCCCCAGGTTGTTATGGGATCATAAGCCTTTCAAGAAACTGCTTGCTTTCCACTTGTTCTGACTTTGCGTGGTACCTGTAGCCTTCTCTCTTATTCCACATGAAATGCGTTGCATTCATCATTAATGCATGTGGTTAGCTGAGCCTCTGCTTCTCCATGACATGTTTGGATTGGTTTTTCTTTATAAATGTGGAAACAACTTGCAAAGCATTAACTACCTCCTGATTGGCTACACCTCTCGTGGGTGATGTCCGTACAGAAAATGCATTTATGTCCATTTTTGAGGCCAAGTTAGTTGGTCTTAAAATTTTTAAAGCGGTGATTACAATGACTAAAATTACTAATCATAACTGTCATAACTGCGATTTGGCTACATACACCAAACCGTGGATGTCAAACCGAATGTTTTTTTTTTTTTTTTCTCTTCAGGGAACTGTTGTACCTACTACCTATACTTTCAACGAGACCACACATCTTGAAAAACACATTTGGTTTCATGTTAAGACCTAATTTTGTAGATGTGCTGTCTTGGATTTAAACTCTGTTTTATAATTAGTCTTTCATCTGGAACTTGAATCAAATGCTTTTAACAGTCTAAACTCTTACAGTGTGCTTTAACTCTATCAGAAGTTGCACACAAAAAATGTAATTTGTTAGCTGCAATTTTCTTTTCCAAAAGCCACATCAACCATTCTTTGAAATACTATTAATAAGTACTTTATTCTTAGTCATCCTGTCCAACGTCACCAGCATTATGTCAGTTAGTCAGCCTTACATAATTGACAGGACTTTTTATATCTTTTTCTTTGTTGATTGGGCATTTTATTTCAAACCACTGATGCATTTCCTCAGCCTAACTATAATAACAACAGTTTTAAAAATTAGATTATTAGGTGTTTGTATAACAACCCTTATGTCTAATTTCGTTTTTTGTTATTATTTCATTTTCTGAAATTTGGTAAAAGAGCTCAACACACTTATGTTTAAGATTGTACAGAAGTGCTCTCTGCGTTGGCCTATAGTTTATCACGCTGTTAACCATGTAAAGTAGTAAAGTTCTTTGTAACTGGATGTTGATTAGTTGATTACTTTCTCCTTCTGCTTGCGCCATAGGTATCCGGGGGGGGATCAGTTGGATTTCTGTGAACATCATGGCCGCAATTCACTGGAAACATTAACCACTAAAGCTAAACAAGGTCTGCTTGTTACATGTTTTCACTGCAAAATGTGTGACATCACATATGCAGCGCAGCTTTTAGTGGAAATTCATACTGATGTCACTGCCATCAGCTGAGACGGTACGAAAGTAGCCAGTTTATAGAGATTAGCATAATTAGCAGCATCACTAAATCTGCAGAAGACTAAGTGTCTCCCCCATGATAAGAAGCTGGCACTTTCCATGCCCTGTGAATCCAAATTCGCTTTATGTATCTGTTCTCTACAACTCCCCTGGTATGAGTTGATAAAGCCTTTTACAATTCCATTTTTCAGCTTCCATCAAGGCGCTGTCTGCCCCAGAGCACCGGCACTCCGTTTAAAGTACAGAAGTGATTACAGCGTCCATCGGCACTCAGAAAGATCGGCATCATCCGGAGATTGATGTTTGACAGAATAATTAGAAAACTGTCTCTGTCAGTAATCGCTGGAGCTCATCTTCAGGCCTTCCCTTCACCCGCCGCCGTGCAGACGACGGGGTGGGACTGGGGGGGTGGGACATTTGCTTGGGTAAAATGGCAGATTTTCTGCTTGTAAAACGAATGGAGTAGGGCGTCATCATCTAAACGCCCAGTTCGTTACAGGAGGCTCTATCAGCAGCGATGCATCCAGCGCGTCGGACGTGTGCGCTGACACGCTGTTCCTGGCCGTCGTCTCGTGCATGATGGGTGTCAGTGCACCTGCTCTGTATCGGGGCCTGCCGCTCATTATCCTGCAGCCACCGTTTTATTCCTGCTAATACCTGGGCAAAGCCTTAATGGCGAATTGACAAACCGGTGTTGTGCAGATTCGAGTTGCGGTTGTAGGATCTTTTATTGCTTTTTGAGGAGAGATTAGTCATCCTGCAGAAGTCAATGCGTAGCCTCTTCTGCTTTAAGGATTCCCTTACAGTCACTGAGAGGAACGTGGTTCTTCGCATCTGGATGACGGCAAGAGCCACGGTGTGTGTTAGAGAATCCGAACTTCATGGGACAGCCAGATTCGAGTGTCTGTGGAACCCTAATTGTAACTGTCCATATGTCCATCTTCTTGGTATTCCATCGACATTACTGGGCTCCCCTGATCCTGTGATGAGTGTAGATCAGCAATATGCATTCTGCCAGTTTATACATTAGTCATTTGGATGGACCTGGGTGGCGCTGAGAACCCAGTCATTGTGTTTCAGTAAATGCGGTGATTCAGGGCATCGCATGGGCGAATAACGAATTAGAGCTTAAAAGGGGCTGTTTTAGGGATTGCTACATATGGGGAAAAGTACCATATCAAAATGGAATTCCATCTATCCTGATTAAAGCTTTTCGATGTTGTTTTCCCACTAAATTACCCTTGTTGCTAAATGGTGTCAGAGTATGTTATTGGACGACTTTCATCAGTTTTCTGACTTTTGTGCTTGCCTGTAAATATTGGCCCCCTCGCTCTCCTTAATTGTCTTTTGCAGTTTAAAAGCGGAGAGGAATTTATTTTTCAGCACATTAACAGGGGGGGTCAAAAGATTTCCCATAAATCTCCCTCTTTATGTAAATATTTTATACAGCATTAAACCAAAGCAGTCGTAAAAACGGTAGGCAGAAATAAGCTTAGAGCGAATTATTCTGGCTGAGATTTTGACTGTCTTGGCATGATTAAAGGTGCTTCTGGTACCTGCGTGTTATGAGTGTGACTGACCGGTCGTGTTGGCAAATGTAACTTACAGGAAGAGAGGTTGTCTTTGCAAATGGGCGGACAACACGACGGCGACTTGCAGCCTGTGAAAATGTGCAGATGCCCTTTAAATGGCTCATTGGCTTCCAAGATCAGGTGCAATCTGAATTAGAATCATTGGGATAATTGACCTTCTGTGTGAATACATTTGAATAAATTAAATTTGATTGGCCGTGCGGCATTGCGAACAAAGTGAAATGTTTGCCTTTCATATGCAGCTTCGTGTTGCTGTGCTGAGGCTCTGAGGTGATTATGTATGCCAGACAGTGCCATTATGAATTCCTTCAATCCAAAAACAAAAAAAGAAGGCCATGCAGGACCACGACAGATCCTTATTGTGGTGGAATAGTGAAGAACCGTAGGTGAGACCTGAGCAGAGAGCCCAACAGTTTATCAGCACCTTGTGCTTAAACACAGCTCTGTCTTGACACAGGTCCTCAAGGTGTTTATACTGAATATAGCACAGCACACCACATCAGTGCTGCAAAAGAAGTGCAGTACCATTGTGGCTAGGGTTCTGAATGTGGCCTGACTCTGAATGTGGTCTTTCGCAATAGCGTGGCATATCGAGTCCACTTCCCAGTTTTGCTGCCTGAGGACATGTGGTTGTGGATTTGTTTCACAGCAGTGCTGGTGGTCTTCCACAAAGCACAGAAAAGAACCGCAAAGGAGTCGCTTCCTGAGCAGCAATTATCTGATGACTTTCTCTGCCGTGACACACACATCTCGCGGTTTTACTCTGTAAGTTTTGTACAGCCAGATGTTGCCCCTGAAGCACGTGAAGTTCTGTACCCTGGTTAAGTGTATGAAGGTAACCCCCAGAGTCCTGCACTAGCAGCAGCTGTTGATTACAGTCCTTAATAATCATGCCACCTGCTGCTCTTAGGTTTGCTACCCTGGGTGTTAAAGAATGCTTTATTTCTCCTTTTTGTTTTATAATGCTGTAATTTGCCAGTAGCGTGTGGATCACTTCATCTGGTTCATGCAGAAAAGTCAGTCACCGTCTCACCAGCTCTGAGGTGGTCCCATGTGTGGACTACCATCGGACTTTCACAGTACGTCTCGTTGGCTCTCTGAAGCGGGCTTTGTTTGTCTCCGTTTGTCCCTGCTTCCTGTGATGGACAGCTGTTAACCCTTAGTGAAGAGAGTGGAATATTTAGATGTAGCTGTCACGGACGATATCTGGCTCTCACAGGATGAGTGATGTGTCAGCCATTGGTTGTGCTGTTTTCTGTGGGGGCTTTGTGATGCCTCCCTGGATGGACACCAGGGTTATTAGTGTGTTGAGATGTGTTTGCTATGGATTTTACATCCCTGAAGACACATCACACACAAACACATACAACTCGCACTCAGCTGGTTCTCGCTCTCTCTCTCTCTCTCTCTCTCTCTCTCTCTCTCTCTCTCTCTCTCACAAAATTCTCTCGCCGCACACAAACAATTCAGTCTTTTTCTCTCTCCCTGTCTCACACACACAATTCTGTTTCGCACTCATGCGCGCGCACATAAAAAATATAGAATAATGCTGGTTATCCATTGTGCTCAGTAGGCTGAAAGGAGATGGCAGTATGCACACCATAATGAACAGCTATTAAATGTGCTGAGTGTTTGGATGAGGGCAAGAGTTCATGGATGTTTCTGTGACACCCAACACAACAACAAAGGCAAATTGTCAAAAACATAGGTTTACCGATGCCAACATGATTACACACCCTAAAGCCATACATGTCATTTACAGTATGTGCTACAGGTGATGGGCCTTTGTACAAGTGTGTGCTGTTTGTTTTTCTGTTGTAGTTTTAATACAGTGTAAACCACTTCAGTGGTTCATAATGGAAAATGTGAAAACAAAGTGACATCTTTGAGCTGTTGAAATAATTTTGGTGAAGTGTGGAATGTGATGTGTTGCGAGGCTGCCTTGTTACGAAGCCCTTTTGTACATTTAATTTAGCAGTGCTGCTGAATGCGTGCCTATATCCAGGCAATACGGCCACGCTGCTCTTTGAGCTGAATGGCTGCGTGTCCGAGAGGACATTCTCGCTCATCCTTGATGGATCTTGAAAGGCAGCTGTCACGGTTCACAACCTCAATGTGCTCACCCAAGAAACGTAGGCCTTGAAGCGGAAATGACCAGTCTGAGTAACAGCGTTGAAACGGCATCATTGCTGCGTGTCCGACCCCCGGCCGGCTTCCCTGTCCCAGCTCCGTCAAACATGTTCAGCTGCAGACCTGCTTTTGCCCTGATTGGTTTCTTTTCGTCTCTCGTAGCTGAGGAATAACGTCTTCTGCACCCTACCACATGCGTTGTGCCAGGTTCATTGTGAGGGACTGAATACCAAGGGAAAGGCCCTCATATTCTGTTAATTCACTAGTGCCTGTTAAAATACGTTACAGACGTGTACTGTTTCATGCCACAATTTCCGCTGCGCAAAAAAAGCTTCTGGACCCTTAATTTTCCCCCATTTTTGCCAGTGCAGAACCAGCGTTCATGACATCTTCTAGTTGAAGACATTAGAATTGAATGAGATGGGGGCTCAGCACTGTATTTCACAGGAAGATCCTTTCCCGCACAGCTATGTGCCATTGTGGTGATTTTTTTCCGCCTTTGAAACTGAGCTGTAAATACGGACAGTCGCTTGATGCTCTTAACGCGAGTGTGAACATAAACATGTCCTTATGCACTTGGGCATGAATGTGTATAGATTTCTTGGCTGAAGAGACAGAAATATAAACACATGCTATTTACAAAAAGGCAGCTGGCAATTT
>JABJVR010025063.1:0-36912 GCA_025773905.1 Chitala chitala
CTTACATTTGAGTACTTGCTGATTACCGAGTACTGAAACGAGTACTTAATAATATTGCAAAAGTAAAGTGGACAATGTGTTTATATATATATATATATATATTTTTTTTTTTTTTTTCGAATAGCTATGTGATTATATGTCTATCCATCTATCATACGTCTGTCAGCATGTGCCCATTGCTTGTCCTGTTCAGAGTCACAGCAGGTGCCCCAGAGGTAAGGGAGGGGGCACCTCCGCTGTTCGATTTTTTTCACACTGTCTTTATATCTCCCCCTGGTGTATACTTTTTGAATTGGAGAACTGTGCTATAATGAGAAAATTAAAGCACCTGAGGGGAATATTTTAATAGCAAAAATTTGTTCTTGGCAAGACAATTGACCAAATTGTGAAAATGAGCAATATTTAACTGTTCGTTTGGGCTATAGTGACTGTACATGGTCTAGTAAGACCAGTTTTCATTTGATGGGAACTTAACCAATGAGAAAGGTGTTAATCCAAGTGGTCACTGACAGAACAAGTTGACTCACACAAAGGGTGAGTGACGTGTTGAAATATGAAAACTTTTTTCCTTTTTGTAAACTGTTGCTTGAATTAGTTTTTGTCACCTTACAACTTATTTATAGAATGACTGTCTCAACAAACTTTATATTGTGATGAGAATAATGAATTCAGCGCAAAATAAGTTTTAGATTTGCAAAAAAGTTGTTTCTGTAATGGCTGTGCAACATCTAAGGCTTAACCATCACACAGTTTTAGACCAAGGTCTGTGATTTGGGATTTACGTGGGTTTATAAGTGGCTTAAACCGCAATGTTCTGAATGCGCACTTCTGTTTTGCAGTTCTCTTAGCAGCATACAACACTACTGCAGTGGTGGACTGAGTAACCAGTCTAGCACCGGTAATTACTAAGCAACACATTTCTCATAACCTTATGCAAAATAAGGGTCTGTTCAACTAAATGTCAAGAGATTATTCCATGACTTTGTTATTGGAATTATTAATGTCATAAAAGCATCTACACAATCTACAGGTGTTATCAGAGGTTTTTTTAAGGGCTTCCATACTGGTTGACCATGACCACATTGCTGTAAAAACCAGCCATGTTTATGTCTTCATACTTTGTTCAGTATGAAATGGGTGATATTTCAGTGTATGTTTAAGATCGTATGTAAACAATACCCAGACAGCTGTGGTGAATACATGAGATCAGGTACGGGTTCAATATTCTTAACAATTCTTATTGTTCTTAAAAACATATTATCCATCCATCCATTATCTTAACCGCTTATTCCTGGTGAGGGTCGCGGGGAAACCTGGAGCCCATCCCACAGCACATAGGGCGCAGGGCAGGGGACACCCAGGGCGGGGCGCCAACCCACCACAGAAAAACATATTATGCACTGTAAAAATAAGCCTGAATGCCCATGGCCTTCTGTTTAACTTTTTTTTTCCTCATCAAACCATTTAAATTTAGGATAAAAGGGGCTTTGAACCCAAGCATGCAAACATAAGGCAGGATTTACAGTGGGGGCAATTCAGCATCATCACGCTACCAAAATCACACCTTTCCACAGCTAAAGAAAATCGACACAAGTCAGAGAAAAATATGCAAACTTCACACCTTAGCAAGAGTCACATACGAAAACAATGAAGGTGTAAGGCACCAACACTACTACGAATAGCTATTGTCATTCACTCAATCATTACATACATCTCTCCAAACACATACAGACATAACACCGAACACGTTACATTCACTTTATTAAAGTAAACGATCAACTGAAGGAAACATCTAAGAATCAGTAGACACCAACTGATTATAATTAATACCCAGCTGACAATCTGGGAAAGGTAATAATTTTAAACAAAAAAGTTTCAAAAATAAAAAATAAATGCACACGGGAGCATCGCTGGCTGTTGATGTAGGTCGTATGGACTAATACACGTATAACATCAGAACAAGCTTTTGTCTGGCATCTTGGACCACGGAAACTTGCTTGGAGTTACAGGGCAGCATCAAAGCCGTGGATCGACCCGAAAAACACCACACAGCCAATGCATGATGGCGCGGTCGTCGAGCCTGGATTTATTCGTCTTTGCTCTCGTAGTTGTGCTTGATATGCTTCCACAGTTTCTGATGGGAAAACAAAAAACGATATTAAGGACCACGCTAATGTGTGTTAACAGCATGTCTTCGGTTGTCCTTTGCAGTACCGAGCAGAGGTCGGAGCGCCGGGCGGTCACCCGGGACGAGCTGGCGGCAGCTTGACATTCACGCGTACTCACCCCACGATTCAGCTGCTCGAAAATCGCGTCCCCGGCTTGGTCGAAAACCCGCTCAAACACCACCGCCCCAACTACGATGGTAAGGGCGAAGGTGGAGGTCCTTCTGAAGAGGAAGTTGTACGCGGTCCGAGCCAGGGCCATGACGGTCGCTTGCGGATGCAGTCAGTGTGGTGTGTGAACGTCACGTCCTATACAACACACACACACTACTATGCCATGCTGTAGGTGGCAGTGACGCCTTTTGTTAAACCCAGAATAACATTAAAGCTCGGGAAAAAAACAGCGAGAAAGAGTGAATGCGTTTAATGATAAACTGAAGTTTAGTGATTTCGACTTGAGGTTTCGTTTCACACGTCGATCTGGTAAATTTAAGGTGAATATCAGACAGTTGCTGTCCCGGTCTGTCTAAAGAGAAATCTTCGCACAGCAAATAAGTCGCTTATTTATGTCGAGAGATTCCCTCATCTACGTTTCCCACGCTACGTTTACAGGCTTAATTCGCTAGTTTTAGTTAAGTAAATCTTAATCTTGGTGATTTTCCGTTTGCTTAAAGTCTGCTAATGACTGACAAAAAAGAAGGTCTTTGTGTGTGCTGTTACATAGGAGTAGGACAGGCATATTTCGAAATGACGGCTATGCAAAGATAAAATGAGCCGAAAAGTATTCCTTACACTTTTCTGCTTTGATCTGTGAAACTCATCACTGGAGCACAAAACAGGGCGCTACAGGTTCCCAGCTGGTGATGCTTTAACTCTTTCAGGAAGAAAGGCTTGGCTGTCAAGATGGGGAAGAGCTATTACTGCGACTACTGTAACCGCTCCTTTCAGGACAACATGCACAACAGGAAAAAGCACCTGAACGGAGTCCAGCATCACAGGGCTAAAAAAGCCTGGTTCGACAATTTTAGAGGCAAGCTTCGTTGTACACGTTACAATATCTTTTTATAGTGTTTTATGGTCCGTTTTTGTTAATCAAGCGACGTACATGTATGTAAAATGCACTTTTAAAAATTAACAGATGCAGCTACAATATTAGGTGAAGAACAAACCAAAAAACCCTGCAGAAAATTTATTCAGACAGGTAAGTAAATAAACTTTTACTTCCAAAGTCACTCACACTTCTGTTAATATAGTGAGGATTATTTTTTTCTGAACAGTTAATTTTAAGGGTGTAATTGTAGCAGGTCCTCTGAGGTGTTTAAATCATCAACATGCATTGCCCTGTTTCAGTGTAAATGCTAACGTAAAATGGTAAGTGGAAATTCTGACATACAGACAAGCTGCAGCATTCTAACACGTTCTACTTGCTACAGGCCAGTGTGTTTTTGGCACCAACTGCAGGTTTTCGCACATGACAAGAAAGGATCTAGACGACCTAAAGCATCAGATTGAAGGTGAGGGTTTATTCAGCAGGTGGCGCTAGAGGATCGAAATGGATTTTCTGAAAATTCACCAAAGCGGTTTCAAACCATATTCCTTTCCAGCCAGTGAGCCTTGAGTAACAGCACAGTCAGACCTGTCAAACACACCCACGTGTTTTTAGAGTGGAAAGAAAACCGGTGAGCCGTGGTATAGAGGAGTATTTTTATTATTATTTTGTAAGCCTTTTAGTAATGGTGTAAATGGGGAGGCAGTTTTAATAGATGTGCTTCAGTAGCAACCAGTGCACGGGGGAGCACTCCCCCCCACGACATGACGCCACTTGCCGAGATGGCCATCAATATTCAATTAAATCTGTCGAGGGCCCTCTGCAGTGAAGCTGTCACACTCTGACACACTTGGTGGATGATAAAGAAGAAAGATGGGTAGAGTAAAAAGCACAAATGATAACCCCACAATGACAACAGTGGCGAACCAGAAACATGGTAAAGTAAAATCCAATAAAAGGCGACAGACTGCTTAGTGGTTCCCCTAGTTTAGGTAGAGCTTGCTTTCACAGCTTTTTTTTTGCAGCCAGAGGTAGCTCTTGTTCTGTGTTGTTTTGCTCTGTTAATGCTTAAGGCATGTTAACTGCCCATACATTGAAACTGAGAACCTTCCTCAAAGTGCAACAGCAAAGCCAAAGGACAATGGCCCAATCCTGCACAAGCTGCTGCTTATGGTAAATGACGGTCACTCCCCTGTTTGCAGCTGAAAGGCAGCAGAGGGAGGATCCCGATGCAGGCAAGAAGTTCCCAAAGCGGAGTCTGGAAGACTGGCTGGCCAGGAGAGAGAAGAGGAGGGCAGCTGTATCCAGTGGCAGGTACCGATCCTTGTGATGCCAGCCCCTTCAGGCGACATGGTGGCCAGCTACTTGGAGCCGCTCAGCGGCGTTTTTACCGCACGTGGCTTTACATTGCGTACTCAACACCAATATTCCGATGTATGCTCCACAGCGTCCTTAAAGAGGAGGAGGACGATGCTGCCGTGGGAAGCAACGTGCCCCCCCATTTCCTCTCCATACCAGACCTCCCGGCCTCTCTTCTGCCGCCGCCCCCTGGTGGATGGAGGAATGTGCCTCATACAGAGTGGGGTTAATTACTCCACTCTTTGTGGGAGGCTCATTTGTAGATAGAACCTCTGGGCCCACCTGGTTGTGTTCATTTCAGCGTTTTCATCCAGGTGCACAACTGTAGACATAGGTGCTTCACAAAGTCTTTGGGCTGGTGTTTCTGCCATGATGCTAGAATAAAATATCCTGGGCAGCAAAACAACTATTAAACTATCGTATTAAATTGCTTTCCAGTTAGCTTAATTCTTAATTAGTACATTATTCAAAACCCTAAAAGCTAGGGGATGTTCCTTGTCCAGTTGAGCTTTTAATAATTTCAAAGTGCAGGGAAAAGAGTGTAAACACGTTATCTACCATTCAGCTTCAGTGTGCTGCAAGTTATTTCAAGGTTTTAAACTTAATGCATTATTTTTATATTTTATGTGTTAAATAGCAATGCGAATGGAAGTAAAGAGGCGTGAAACAAAATGTTAAATTTTACGTTTCTTTTAATGGCAAGATACAATATCTTTGTGTTCCTTGTTCATTTGTTATTAAGACAGGTGAATAAGACAAGAGTAATTTTCCTACGAAAATAGGAGTATATTTAAGGTTTGGGGGTGGGTGGCTAACAGTCGTGCCATTTGTAGGTGGTACTTTGCTCAAAATAGAAGCATACAATATAGTGGTTCCAGTGACCTGGTGAAAGGAGCGTTGACCACTTTAATGTGAAAATGTCAGTTACATTTGTAACAGAGTACAAAGTACTCAGGAATTAACTTGTTTATGGTATTTAAATTAATTCTTTTTCTATGAGCAATACTGACCTGTTATCAGTGTTTTCTGAATAATGTTGAATATTGGTGAATTTCAGCATTTTGTCTGTTGTAATGTGCTGCACAGGATAAAACATTTTCCCTGTGGCTGTTTTTTTTTGGGACAGTTTTAATGATTCAATTTATTGTCAGCTTAATTGCTACAGTGTGTTTTATGGAGTTGTTAATGTAATCTATGTCTTTCACAAAAAAGCAGGGAAAAGGGCAGTAACTGGAAATGAGTTATAAAACTGTACCTGTATTAAAGATTTTAAATTCATAGTGATTTATTTTTCATGTTCTCAATTTTCTGATGGGGACAGTATTGAGTCACCTAGGCCTTTATGTTCCATCCTGAATTACTTGTGGTGAGTTTTTAACTTTCGCTGAGGAGCAAGAGAATCTTATTGAGCAGTTCCACTCTTGAGAACCTGTGACATTATAATCTGCTATTTGCTCTTTGGAAAATGGTATAAGAAGTAACTAGGTCAAGCCTATAGATCTTAAGCAGAGAGAGGAGGGAGGTGTGCGAAAGAGATGGGGGAGGAGTAAAGTCTGTATGGTGCTAGAGTCAAACTAATTTCACCACTTTCGTGTCACCCCTTTAAGAACAGTTGTGGCAAGTGAATCTTTTGTAACGATTTTATAACCATCCCACAGGGAAATTAAGTGTCTGGATCAGAACCTTGGAGAAAATGCCCGCAAGCTTGGTGTAAGGATAGGTGAAAATGATGCCTTCAGAGTAGTCTGCCAGGTCTCTCCAATGGCCTCCAATCTTTCTCTAGCATGTCTGTGGATGTTTGTGAAATGTAAGCCTGGCGTTTGCTGCATCATGTAAGTGGGAGATTTCAGGCTGTGTTGAACACTTAATGGACCCATACACTGCATGGTTGGGTTTTGCTGTCTGAGAAATTGAGGTGAATGGGGCTATACATAGAGTTTAAGATCAGTTGTGCAAAGAACTGCAATTCTAAGTGCCTCCATTTCAACCTGTGGATCAATGCACCTCAAGATATGGTCCATGCTCATGACCTGGTATAAAATCTCAAAAGGTATTCCAGATTATATTTTATGCCTCAAAAAAAGTTCAGGCTAATTACATTTCTGTTGATGCCAAAATGGTTCTTGTCAAGGGAAAGAGTTCCATTTTGTTGGATGTACAGGCTAGAGCTATCAAATTCTTTATATCTCTTATTAGTGGAGTGGACATCATATAGAAGGGGTGGTAGTTTCTACAGAGTTATGAGATCGTATGTTATTGAAGTGCGGGCCTGGGTTATTTGTAATATTTGCCTGTGGTAAAATGGAGGAACAGTACCTGAAAAAACCAAATTATGTGTAAAGAAGTTCTTTCCTGTCAGCAGATTTCAAAAATGAAGCCCCGTTTTTTATTACTATTTTGAGCTGCCTGTTCCAAATGAAATGAACACAGGATCCTCTTCTATCCGCATACCCAAAGGCATCCGTTCACTTACTAGCCAATGAAAATGCTGGGACTACAGCCACTTGGGAGGGCTGTCCATGTTTTACTCTGTAATGCAGCGTGACCTTTAATGGCATTCTCTACCGCAATTTGATGGTTGGCAGACTAACAGCAGAGTGTATGTTCGCCGCTGGTACAAGTTGTTAAGCAAACAGATTACAGACAATAATGAAGTCACAGGTTTTAAGCATAGCCTTCACACACAGGCTGCAGAGGATTCTTACTTTTTTAAAGGAACCCTTACCTACTGAGTGGCCAAATAGGAAGCTGGCAGTGGGGGCGCTTTGGCTTGTTCACTCGAGGAGGAATTTTTCAATTTCTTATTTAATCAAAAATGCGTTAAGTCTCAAGATTGAACTGCACAATTTTTTCCCAGTGTGTATAGGTGAGAAGGGAACCATAAAAAATAGTTGATAAGAATGGCTACCCAGAGGAACTGTCTTTGAATGTGGACTGGAATGGTTTGTTTCCCCCTTTTTTGTCTATTCAATCTCATATGATGCTGTGTTGAACCTCTGAGAAGGAAGGACAGGGGTGCCAGATGAGGTTATTGGGCCTTGGGGCTTTCAACACAATGTCAAAAGTCTTTTTCTTATGTCAACCTCCTCTGTAATTGCAATTCACATTTGAAATGCAGTTAAGGATTGAAGTGCCCACCCCTTACACAAATTCCCTATTTGCTGTTGATGTGGATTTTTCCTTACTAAGCAAAAACACATTTACTCATAACTGGTCATGATTATAGTACTGTCACAGTGCTGCAGTCTGATGTCATTACAGGCATTTGTGTTGTTACACCCATCACACGTTACAAGGAAAGCAATCTCATTTGCCCAAAATGATTTTACATACAGTTCAGAACAAAGATAGTTGTAACTGAAATGTTTATTACTGTAATAACTATATGGCTTTGATGTAAATGTATTTCTGATGTGTAGTCTAGATTTGTGAATGGGTAGAGCATATTATACAGCTTGCTGTACTCAAGTACAGTTGGAAAGGATGGAGTTTTTATATTTTCAAATCCCATTACACAGAGACCTGAATCCATTGTATATTTCATACTACAAAACATTAATCTGTATTTCAGAAACCCTTGACATCTAATTAGATCTCACCTGAAATTACAACCAGCTCATTATATATCTTGAGATAATTGGCAGCCTAACAATACATAACCTGATAGAAGTAATCCCAAATTCTCCTGTTCTGAAGAGATTTACCAGAAGACCCGGTAGCTTCTTTTTTTTGATATAAGATGTGAAAGGTTAACAAGACAGCGCTTGCTTCTGCTGCTGCATAAAATATAGACCCAAGCGTAATACTTTTCTTGTTAGAGTTGTTCTTTTTTGTGGGGGGAAATGCCTGATTTTTTTCATTGCATCTGCTGAATGATGGAGTACGAGGCCCACTGAGCCCAGTCTCAGTCCCGGACATGGACCAGTGCATTACAACACTCTACTTTGCATAGACCTCAGCTGTGTATAAATTATGGGCTCCTGTGACACCAGCCAGCATGCTGGCATTCTTAACTAAACTGGGTTGTAAAAAAGGATGCTTCTCAGAGTAGTCCATGGTGAACAGTCGGTACTGCTCTGGGACTTCATAAAGCACTCCTTATTTATGCATTTGCCTCAGGCTGTGTGTTCAGGCACAAACGAGGCATGGATCTACCCAGGATTCTAACCTCCCATTCAGAGAAGGGCAGCCCTCTGTCGCTCCCTCCAAGGGTAGGCAACACTGGTGCTGTTTCAATAAATCATAAATACGAGGATGAAGTAAAATACAGTATTGCTTTATTAAAAGTAGTACGACTGTAATTCACATCGTATGTAAATCCAAAATAGTAACGCTTTTAATAAATGTGTAAAAAAACAGGACTTTATAAATACAGTAATGAGGTCCCTGGCTACCTTTGAATGTTAGTTATACCATCATTATATAAGGACAAATCGCTAGAGACAGTCCCACCATTTATAGAAATGTTTTGAAGTAAAACTGTATGGCTCACATATGACAGACAGGCTTGTTTGGCTGATTTTTTTTTTTTTTCCATTGACCCAAATCTGAAGCCAGGAAAGTTAGTCTGATTTAACATAGCAACATTTCATGGGAATTATGCACAATCCTTTTATAAAGATATGAATAAAAGGGTCATGTGATGTGCCTGTCAGTCAGATTAATTGCAGACAATTTGTAAATAGAATGCTTAATTATTCTAAAAAAGAAATTGCAGTTCCCAAATTCCTTTCAACAATGTTAATGGTGTTAAAACGGCGGATATTTAGTGCTGCGGAATGAACGAAAATTGAACATGGAAGCTAAAACATTTACCACAAAAAAAGTGTGAAAACGAGACTGAACCCTGACTGGGAGAACACAATGACATGACCCAGAAAGTTAATCAGCATTAGCAGCTAACATTAAATGTTAAATAGCAAATAGTAAACTTATATCTCTGTAACCTAGGAAGTGAAATGATATACACTGTATGTCACAGACAAAAAAGTGACACAAACAGCTACACCGCCCCTACCCCAACCCCCCCCCCCCAAACAGCTCTCTTAAGATAGATACCGGTTATACCTACATTTTTTTAACATGAGAAATGTTTCACATTTCATGTGGTCAAAGCAGTTTTTTACAGAGGTCGTGTTTTCCGACTCTTTTTAAAATATATAACACTCACCGTTTGAGCAAGCCAACAGCTTGCATTAAGAGTAAGACCAACGCCACAATCCCTGCAGCTTTACCTTGAACTGCTGATGCGCGTCTGAGTGCCAGCGGAGCAAACGAGCTTTCCCTAACCTGTTTCTGGCAGATAGTTCACTTGGCTGCTGAGAACGAGCTGAAGGTAGCAGTCAAACGCTCCCCGCGTATCACGTCGGCCTTATGGGTTTCACCGGCTCAGATGGGGAAGCTCCTCGCAGTGTGTGTGGGCTTCAAAGCCTCTGCATCATTTTTCACATTTCTTTTACTGTGGCAACATGGCAGTTAGACCTAGACCTGGTGTATCACTATAACTGTGAGAAATACTTTTTCCTTGGTCATGTGCATAACACCAGATGTCTTATGAACAGAGTGGTCTTATGACACCTTTTTCAATAACATAATATTTTGTTACTGAAGAACCAGCTGCCATGTTATACAGCATGTATAGTAAAAGTTATGCATTTCAATATATATGTGTGTGTGTGTGTATATATATATATAATATATACAAGCATTTTACATTAGCTGTGTTGTAATATTAAATACTGCACCTGGATACTGGCTGAACTGTATTTTAAATTAAAGAATGAGGACCATTGCAGGAGGTGGGGAACTTCAATTAGCGTGTGACTTGTCGGAGACCATGGCCATTTATCTTAAAATGGTGAAAAGGTCTGACAATTAATCAGGCAGGCCTTTGTGGGGGATATGAGGACATCCACGATTGTTAATGTGTTCCTTTTAGGACTAGAAAGGTTGATGTGGGGTTCAGAGAACAGCGCCCCCACCTGGCTGAGTGACATGTGCTTGATGGCTTCTGTGTGGGGTGACAAGACCTCCTGCTTTGTGTTGTTATGCACAGCATTTATTTCCTGCTTCCCAGTACTTGAGAGGAAGTCTTGCATTTTGATTGGAAGCAAACCGGTTGAACAGATTACGGTTTAGTAAAAGTTTTTCTCATGTTCCTACAAAAATATTTAGGTAATTTTGGCAAATTATCAACTGAAATAGATAGAAAATGTCACTCGCATCGCCAATGAAGCAGTCATCCCCAGGGGGGTCAGTGGCCAAATCTGACTTTGGTCCAGTGGCTGTGAAGTAAGCATGGAAACCTGTCATCACACAGCAGTCTCAATTTTCTCTCTAAATGGGCATATGTGAAGTCACACCATAGACCTCCTGTGCTAACAACACAGTTACATTACCCCAGTTAGATTTTAAAGGAAAAGATTTTATTATGATGAAAATAAAATGTACTTGAATGGATAGCAACATATTCGTGGTTGAGACATGTGGAAGACGATTCACAGAGAGCCTTTTGTGGTTAGTGCTGACATGGTTTATCAAAAGGGAAATTGCAGTCAAGAAGAACTTTTGATACAACCGTTGATTTGTTTTCCATACCACTTGTCCTACACGAGGTGTCAGGGAACCCTGGAGCTTATTCCAGGGAGCTCATGGCACAAGGAGTTGGACACCCTGATAGTGGTGCCAAGCCATTGCACACACACATGCAAACCCATTCACATCCTATGGGAAATTTGGAAATGCCAGTTAGCCTACTATGCACATCTTTGGATGGGGAGGAAACCATTGAAGCAAAGGGAGAACATGCAAGCTCCTTACACTGGGTGGAAGAGGGGTATGGCAGCAGTGCCAATCACTGAGCCACAATGCCCCCCCCCCCCATCACATTGGATATAGCTGTAAAGAATTCTACATAGGAACCACAACTCAGATAATATGATTTTATTTTATTTTTTTGTATAAAATAAAATATTGCTAGCCTCCAGAATGGCACTAGATTACAGTACTTAATTTGTGCTATTCTTTTTTTTCAGGTCAATGTAATGCACAGTTCCAGTCCCGAATAGCCTCTGTGGGCCTACGTGCTATTATTATAAAAGAAAAATGTGAATTATTTTTACCCTTCCCACTTAATTTTTGTATACAGTAAAGAGTCTCCTAGCTTCACTGTTTGACACAAATGACATATAAATATTAAACTATATAAATCAGCCGAGTGCACATACATTTTCTACATTTAGACAAAAAATGAAGTTAGATAGGCCTCTCAGTGTCAGAAATATGTCTTGCATTGTCTCAAACAGACTTACTGCTTGTCCCACATTTGGTCTGTTCACATCTGGTCACCCTGATTCTGTGCGGCTGCTCAGCAGGAGCGACCATGTTGTCAGTGCACGATTTGCAGAGATTAATCACAGTGTAAGCCAGCCATAACCTCCTGAGTTTTCAAAGCACTCCTGAAGATTAATTAACAGTCCTTGGAGCATTGAGCAATACACTGGGAGACATGCGAAGGGGGCATATGAAACTCTGGCCTTCTGCTTTTCCTGTACTTTTCAAGAAGAGAAGCATCTTTAATACAAACAGATGAAGTTTGACCCCTGAACAGTGATGAGAGGTCCATTTAAATTGTGTTTGTCTATGCTGACGTTCCGTTTTGAGACACCTTCTTTCTTAATCGAATGCATGTCCAATTCTACGAGGGAAATGTGACATTTCTAGAACTATTTTTATACCAAATAAAAAAAAACATTTTTTCAGTGCCTTCAAGCCCCGAGGACAACGGATCTTGTGAAAAGCGAGTGGGTGAGTGTAAGGATTTCTCCCTGCATTACAATTCCCCTTACCCCAAAGACATGGCAGTTTAAAGTCCGTCTTCAAATGTATCACAGCTCTCAAAGTGTCTTTTGTTGCCATGCAATCTGTGGTTTCAGAAGTTTGAATGTGTAATTTACAGATGCAAAAGAAAGGTATTGTTTGATGTAACAACTGACAAAGGGAACTGAGGGTTCTGTATTCTTGTTGCATTGTGTAATAGGTCTGTCACGGAATGCACGTTGTTAAGCGATGACTGACCAATGGCAGGGTCCATATGATTATGTGTCAGTGTAGGAGGAGGAGCCTTCAACCCACGCAAAAAGGCATGCTTCAACCTCAAGGTGGCACATTGTATGGGGCTTCCAGAAGAAGGGGTGTTCTGAAAACTTTCAGAGAAAACCAGGAAAATCTTTCCTGTAGAGAAGCTCTTCACAAAACAAAAAAATGGATTTTAGATCAAAAAAGTATTATGACTTGGGACAGTCAACTTGAAAAACATGCAAAGTAATGAACAGCAGTAACACAATGTCACAGTGACACCTCCAGAATCAGCATTGAAACCTTCCAGTAGTGCTGCCGTAACAACTGGAAATCTCAATTAACATCTCCAGAGATGAAGCCTGGACAGCATCTGCTTTTCTGTTTTGTCCTGTTATTTATCCTGAACTATTAGAATTTCATTCCTGGAAAAAAAAAAAAACCTCAAATCAATTTGCTCTGAGTCATGGGTAATCCAAGGACATTACTATGCATTGCATCTGAATAAATTTTTCAATCTACTCTGCTGGGTGAATTAATATAGGATGCTCCCAGAGAGAGTGTGTATGGTTTAAATTGCACAGGTGACAAGATTACAAGTTCTAAAGCATAATTTTCAATCTCTGCTAAGGTACTAATAAATTAACTATTAGATACAAAGATAAAAAAAATGCGTTGACTCAAGTGATTCATGAGGAAACATTTTGACATAGATCTAGGTCCTCTTTTTAAAATCAGGCATATGATTTTTAAAAACAGGAACATGTACTCATCTAATAACTGACAATTTAATACTGCAAATTTCAGAGCTGGAAATGATGGATAATTGTTAGATTTTTTTTTTCCATTCTTCCCAGTTACCCTGAATGGCTTTTTCAGTCCATAATTAAAGTACCCAAAAAAGAACTACACATAAAGGGACAACCAAGGAGTGACTGGCTTTGCAGTGTTGCAGGTTTTGCTAGTCACTTTCCAGTAACACATAGTAACAAACACAGGAGACCTTCATTAATAAATGTGCATTTTAAAATTACTGTTTTTATCAAGATTCTAAACACAAACACAAATCTGTAAGATGCTTTAATGCAAAAATTTACTGTTGCATCAGTGCAAAATAAACCTATAGATTAATAGAATTGTTACCATTGTTTTAATTGCACTGAAAAGAGTTCAGAAGAATAAATCATATTACAGAAATTCCTACTGGTTAATGTTGTAGCTTATCAGAAAATGAGATCACAAATACTCTTTGTGGTAAAACCAGAGTGCATCTGCATAAACCAGATGGAAGGAAATGTGATATATTGCTTCTCTCAAAATCTTTCCAGTGACAAACCCTGGCTAGAGTAGAATATGTCTGCCTAAATATTTTCCGTTCTGACAAAAACACAGCTGCATATTCTGCATATTGAAAATAATGCATTGACAAAATAGAAAAAGGCATATGCTTTGTGCTGCACTAAAAATACTAATTCATATTCAATAAAATCTCATTCAAAAATGAATTTCTTTTATATAACCAAACATGTGAAAACTAATAACACAGAATTGCTCTTAATCTTCAAAGTCTGTTTCAGGTGCTTCCATAAAAGTGTCTGAACTTTTCCACAATGAATCTTACTGTCCATCATATCTGCAAAGTGTCAAGAAAATAAATAGGGGTAGACAGCCTGGCAAATCCCTCAATAAACTGTATGCAGTTCATAAAATCCTAAGAACATTCAAAGCATGGCTTAAGCAAAAAGAAAAAGGAACTAAGTTTGGAAATTGTTGTGTGGGTTTGATGGCAATATTTACTTTGTAGCTGACATGCCTTAGGCAATTCTCATCCCCTTTGAAAAGTATCTCCTTTACTCGTGGGGCTGCTGCACAGGCTCCTAACATTCGCATGTGAGGAGAAGTGAACCGCTGCGCCATTAAACGAATCATAACACCACTGCAGCTCCTGCTCAAACACCCGTTGATTATGATGGGCAGAAGCTTTAAAATGTTCACTCCTAAAAATATGTGTCCTGTAAGTGTCCAAAGACCAAACACTTTCAAACGAGCCAAAATAATGTAGGAAATCTGCAATTACATTTAGGAACTTTCAGCTGTTTTGACATCATTGCAAGGTTTCAATGGACTTATCTCACACACACACACACACACACACACACGTAGGGTTTGTGGACAGTTGTCTGAGCTTCTGAGTGTATATATTATAGGGTTGCTGGCATGAGCTTCTGGTATGAATCAATCAAGTTACTGATGAGTTCGCCTTCATGGCTCCTGTTTACGCCCGTTAATGATGCCTCATTAGTGAAAATCACCTGCTCAGTGAGACTTACCAGTCAGATATGGCTTTCTGTACAAAATGTGTTACTCACATACACAGTTAAAATGTTACACCAGAGAGATGGAAGGAGAATCAAAAGGAGGTTTAACATTGGTAAGTAACATAAGTAACATTATTTTCTGGTTTTCAACAATAATCATTACAGCGGCCATTATATTGTAATTATTGGAGTACCAGTATGTAGTTTAATGTAAATTTTTTCAGCAGCTAAAAATTGCACTTAACAACAGGTCAATCTAGGTGAAATAAGTATATACTTTATAAGTTATTTCATATTCTTCTTTTTATAACCTGCCATGTAATTAGGGAAATTTTATTACATTTTGTTTAAAGTAAAAACTGTAAATGACTTTATTGCATATGTTCCAACAGCTTACTCAGATCAGAGCTGCAAAAGAACTAAAGTGCTTTCCAAATAACACAGGGAATACCATAGATTTGGCACTTATCCATCACTAGCTCCCATCCCCAACTCACGCTCGTTTGCAGGGTCAAAAACTTTGGAGATGACGTTGACTGAATTTTCCACTTGTCAGCTATCAAACTGGAAATGAACTGCTTAAACAGATCACCAGGAAACTGGTTTTTTACAGTTTTCCAAACAGCACAACGGGTTACGTATTCATAAAACAACAGTTTATCACAGTCTTTTAAGTCATTTTGGGAAAAAGAAAAGCTGTCATTTCTTTTCAGTTCATAATTTCTAGTAATTACAACAATGTAGTTCTAAAATGTTTTCTTATTAATGCCTTACAAGTTAATGTAAATGCATTTTTGATTAATTGTATGTGTCCTGTATTTCAAGTCAGTGACGCTCTTAAGAGTGAGACAAAAAAAAAAGAAATTTTTTTAAAACAACAGAAGAGTGCAGGTTAAATGCATAAATACTCTAAAAAAACAGCCTAAGGAGGTTTTGTAATAGTTTTCATCACAGTAAATTGATCTTGCCACATATTTTTATATCAGTGTATTTTTGACATTAATTACAGAGTGCTGTCTTGAAATGAAGGTGTAATATTTGGGTCTAACAAATGTTTTTGTTGACTGCTTTCTTATTTTTGTTTTGTACGTTTTATTTACAGATAACAAATTGGGTTAAAAGGTTTTAAAAGTCCAGATATTACTTCACAATATGTAGACATACAGCAGCCTGTGTGTTTGTCTTGTTGCTCGCTGCGGAATTTAGGTGACCTAGATAATCTGAATATGTATTACAGTGTTGCTGTTACAGATTCTGCAAAGGAGACACAATGAACCATTAGAATCTCATTTTTCAAAGCACATTTTGAAAGTTCAGTTAAATCCTAACGAGGCTGCCTTCCCATTGCTTGGGATATAAACAGTCCCAGATATTCGTTATGAGATGCGAGTTTCTGTGTTTTGTGCCTCATCCGTCTGCCCTGCTTTTCAGTGCTGACTGTGAATGCGTTAAAACAGCTCTCCATCATTAAACTGTCTGAAATCTGGGACATCCCCTCCCAGCCTGGGTCTATTTGCTTGATACACGGAGCTTGCTAATGATGTCTTTCCACAGTTCAAAGCAATCCATGGTTCCTCTGGCGAGAATTAAGTCAACAGACAGACTTAGGCAGCTGAGGAAGGCTGGATTGGCATGGAGGGTGAGAAACGACCGAGGGTGCGCCCACGCTTGTTTTTTTGGAGTTCCGCCAGAGACACGAGACGCAGCCAGCGGAAGCCCCTCGAGATCAACAAACTCAGGAAAGCCTCTACCGCTTGTCACCCTCTGGGAGCATCTCATTCAAGCGTGTACAATGAGACCCGCAGCTCCACATAGCAACCTCCACCTTAGTAACCACGTAAATGCAAGGTAACAACGCAAGCGCTTATAGAATGTGCTGCTACGAAGATCCATTGGATGTGTTTACTGAGGTGGATACATGTGGCGTGGTCTGGTTTGTGAGCAGGAAAAATGCTAGAAACATTTCCTTAAATACAGTACATTTATATTGCTATTTATGTCAAATATCACATGACTTTACCAAAACATTTTTTTTTGCAATACCTTTATTACAGGTGTGCTCAAACACATATGATTGTGTACCATATGAAACAACATACAGTTTAAATACATTTATCAACATTCCCAAATCAGTTGTCACATATAAAATGAAAGTAAAGCAATTTTGCTTAAATTAATGTAACATATATTGAATATTGGACACATATTGGTTCTGTATATTTATGCACAGTAAGACTCAGTTATTTTGTACACAAATGCCATTCCATGGGAAGATTTAAATATAATAACATTAGAAATAAAATATTTTAATATGAACCAAACGACATACTATTTTCTCTACAGACTCAAACTCTAGTCATTTATTTTCCATTGACTGAATGCCATAATACTTTTTAAAAGTGCTATGTTGATAATTTAATAACAGCTATTTCTGATAAAAAATAAAAGAAACAAAATATAGGATTTTCGTCTGTGAAAAGTACAATAAAGCTTTATTTTTATATAAGAAATAAATCTTTAAGAATATAGTTTCACAATAATGTTGAAATGACCCTGAAGAATAAAATCACAACATTGTAGTGCAAAAAACACTTTTTCTTCTTTTTAAACTATGTAGACGTGACATAATATTATTTGACAAATAGTATTAGATAACAGATAATCATACCTTAAAATTAATATGATTTTCAGTTATACAGGCAACTCGCTCCACAGTTAAAAAAATAGCCACACCAAACCAAACAAACCAAACCAAACAATGTTAAAACCAAACAGTGTTCCGTATGTTAAAGTGAGTGTAATGAGCACATCATTCAGAAGCTTTGGAAAAACAGACAATGTGTTTCTTACTCCCTGGACTCAAAAATGGTGTAATTTTGTTTACAATGTTGCCATTTAATATACATTTTTTTTTGCAATATTAACTTTAATTTGCATATTTAATTTAAACATAAGGGACCTCTAAGGTCAGTAAAACGCACTAATGTCTTTCGCAGTGATAAAATATCATTTTGTTAATGTTATTTACATGTGCCAAATCTATCAGAAATGCATTTCCACAAGTTACAGTTTAAATAAAAGCTGCCCTCACATTCTAGTGAATCCAAACCCTTCTTTGTATAGTGTTAGGTGTTTACGGGCTACAGTGTTCCTACAAAATATACAGAGGTACATCATTAAGATGCATTTTTGTTAATTTATTTTTAATATAAGAACACATGAGACAAAAACAGGCCCACACAATCAGGAGGTTTTAAAATGATTTTGGAAATGTTCTCGTAGCTAAGGAAAAGCAAATAAGAAATATTACAACATAAGCATATGTGCACACAAACAGAAACAAAATGGTTTTTAAATTATATTCACATTTAATGTGTATAGTGATTGTTACTGATGGATAAAGTGCTCTTGGTTTAAAAACGTTATTGTTGTTGTTTAGTATATTTGCCACTGGTGCTATTGTTAGTCCTCTAGTGCCAAAATCACCCAGCTGTGACTTCAGCAATGCCAGTAGCCACCAGATGATTCATTTTTTCTTTTTTTTTCATAACCTTGAAAATGAAACTTATTTCTCTTAGCTACAGGCATAAAACTTTTAAAATATGTTCTCAGGGACAAATGTTAGTTCCAAGACCACAGAGACATGGCAGCTAGAATTTCTGCTGTATGTATTGAACAAGAAAATTGAACAGTGACATCATACAGTATAAGTGCTGCTGGCATTTAACAGAAATTTTTTACAACCCATAATTACACGCTGCATACAGGTGTATTAGTGACAATCGGTGACAGCTTTGCATTCACCCGGCATCTGCAGTGAGCGCAGACCTACATTTAGTATGGGAGGTGAAGCCATTGAAACGTGGGAATATCCCATAACTGGTTCTTTCTATGCAGCCACCATACCTCCCTCCCAACATCTAAAGTGGACTCCTGGGCCTAATTCAGCATCCAGCTGACTTCCCTGCTCTTTCATTTTAGAGCATCATTATTCTAAAATGAGGGCTCCTATCTCGTTTCCTTTAGGAAAACCTGTGTTTTGCTTTATCGCACCAGTGATATATGTACACATGGCCAAATACATTGAATAGCTACTAGGACACAGAGGGCTCAGGAAGCTGTTTCGTGACTTTTCCCATGTGACCATGTTGCCATGATCATTCTACTGTTAATGTCCTGGAATGGAGATTAGATCTTTTTTTTTTTTTTTTTTTTTGCTAATTTATGAAACCATGGCGATAACCCCTATGGATTTGTCACATGCTTCACATCCTCTTGGATGGAAGTAGTCAAGGCAAGTAGTTTGGGGAGGGAGGGGGACAGTAAGATGGCGAAAAACGCTGTTGCTGCCAGACCAAACCGTTTCAATGTATCCCCATTCTTTTCCCACAAGGGAAAACTGAGTTGCTGTGTTGTGTTGCTAAGCATCTCTTAGATAACGTCCACATGCTTCAGTTTAACTCTCTTTTGACATAGTCACCTTTAACACCAAAACTAAGTTGGCTGCTGTCCTTTCCCAAGATTTTTGGTCTTGGAACCCTTCAATTGTCCATTGAACAGTGATGATGTACGCCTTGCAATGATTTATGAATATACCCAGGTTTGTTCTTGTACAAATGGGAAAGACAGAGCACATTTGAAATTCCCTTTAGATGTTCATGCTTTTTGCACGCTAAACGTTTTTTTTTCTGCAGCCATATTGCATTGTGCCATCACCTATTTGCCTCTTTAAAACCAGGGTCAGCTGTTCTCAATACGTGAACGGCTGACATTGAGCTGAGTCCTCCTTGATCTCTGCTTTGCGTTTTTTTCTCCTGATGTTTTGCCGAAACAAACGTTCGTTTTTTTTTCTGCCAATAGAAAATAAGGGTGTAGGTCACCATAGCATGCCTTTATTGTGAGTTCTTTTATTTATTTGCTCTTTTACTCTGAGGCTTTGGATGGAAAAATATGCATGGACTGGGTGGTATTTCCCCAATGGTGCGTTCATCCCAGGCCCCTCCTATTTCATGCCCCGGCGCAACATCTGATTGGCTGCGATAAGCATGACACTAATGATGAACGCGATGGCGAAGGCACAGATCAGACTCTTCCGCACGCAGGTGTGCTTGACCTGTTGTGTGGGGCTCGCTGCAGAGGAAGAGAGAGAAGGGTGAGATCGAAAGAGACCCGACGCTAACACGTCAAAGCGCAATGCATCACTGAGCATCAGCGGGTCAAGTGCAGCTGCGTAAAAATGAAAACGGTGTCACGTAAGGGATCGAACTGCTTACTGTCGATATCCACCTGGCACTCGGGGCTGTCCATGTGGCTCTCCTCGGTCATTATAATGTTCTCAATGTCCTTCATGGACAGGTGGTCACAGAAGGTGTCATACAGCAGTCTCTTCAGCTCATCCACTGTCAGCTTCTGCATGTCGCACTGGAGGTGACAGGTCAAAGACCCAACGTGACTCATGCTTTTAAGCAGGAAGTAGCAATGCATTGAACTGTTTCCATATTGCAATCTGCTCTTTAACTGTGATAATCTTATTACTAATGGCCACATGAGGATGGTGCTCGGCACAATTATAGGCTATTTGCAAAATGGGCTTTGCAAATGTGCGATATTCTTACCAATACAATGTGCTTAATTTACATATTATAAAGTAATTGGACTTGAGATATTTTAGCATTCATTTAAAAGCTTCTTATCTCTGCAGTTAACATGCTCTGGAAACTCCTTTATGGTAAAACTGTAAGAAACTCAAGTTAATTTCAAGTCTATTACACCTATGGAAATGGAGTTCTCCAGTGAAGGAACATATAAATAATTTTGACATATGAGGGGGGAAAAATGACATTTTTTGTCTCATATTCACAGTCATCTGCTCATGACACTATGTGTACATGTTCAGTTAAATCTGAACATAACAAACAGGCTTGTGATGGATATAAAATTCAGATGCCTGAACACAAGCTGTAACGTGGGCTCAACAAACAAAAACTAGGACATAAAGTTTCTAAAAATACAAACACATTTGTATGTCTGTAATACTATTGTTTTACTCAATCATACCACAATGAAACAGAGATTTAATTTAAATGCCTTACTAAAATTCTTTATTTATAGCATTTGAAACCAGAAACAGATCCAGAATTAGTACCAGAACCAAATTAAATGGTTAATAAAACCTTATCTACATTAAATATTATACAAAACCGTATAATATTCACTGTGCAAACCATATGATTATAGAACTTTAATTCAAAATATTCTAATGGTTTGTAAATCCATTTTTGTTAATTCCATGAGCATTTCAAGAAAGCTAACACCATTCTTTCAGGGACAAAAGCTAATTGAATTTTTCCTCTTAATATTGGCTCTGGATGCATCTCTTTTTCTGGTAATTTTAATTAGTACGTCTGGTAAAATATTATTATCAAAGAAATATCTTATTTTTTAGTTGAGGCACTCAGATCAAAGTTGTAATTAGCTCAGGCATAAAGCGAGGAGGATGGACCTGTTTGTACTCACCTTCCAGAATACGGAATCAAAGTCTGTTCCATGGAACTTGTCCGGCATTCCGGCCGCCGACAGCTTTGGTCCAAGGAGCGTGACGAATTCTTCAAAATCGACCTGCCCATCCCCTGAAAATTGCCATTACATCGGGCATGAGTTTCTTTTAAAATCCACATTCGTCATACTTTGAGCAGTGGGTAAATAGGGAAGTGGTTCAGGGAGAATGATCTTTGACACAACAGGGAGATCTTTATTGTTTTCACTGCTAATTATCCTTTGTATGAAGAAAAATGAATTCATAATGAAGCTCGAGAAGATATGTGAAAATGAAGATGCCATACCCGTAAAATAAACGCAAAAATAAGCACAACATTTGTGCAGTTGTTTCGTACTCAGCAATTTGCCATGTTGTAACTTTCCAATAAACAACCTTACACATTTCTGTAACTCAAGAACTTCTGACCTGTGTGTGAAGCCTGTAATTCCTAGCTGCTGGATGAGTGACAGGGGTTATTAATGTATTTCTTCTTTAAAATATTTAGGGGCATACATGTTTGAAGGTTAACTCCACAGGTGTATGTGCATTGACACAGCATTGACACACTGTTACCATAAAGACATGAAAGAGAGGACAAAACTGACCGTCCATGTCCAGCCTCTGGATAATGACCTCCAGCTCCACCTCGTTGGGCATGTAGCCCAGGGAGCGCATGGCCATGCCCAGCTCCTGCTTAGAGATGAAGCCGTTACCATCGCGGTCAAACACTTTGAAGGCCTCACGGATCTCTGAGGAGGTGAGTTGGGGGGGGGCGGCACAGAAACAGACAGAGGATAGGGAAAAAAGCTCAGATCATGGTTCAGACCACGAGGAGCGTCAGGGCACAGCCTTCCAAGTTGCTCTGGACGCTGCAGAAATGCTAGGCCCGCTTTTGGGATGCAAATTTCAGATGCTGCAGCCAGAAACATTTGGCACCACACTAGTGGATCCAGCAGATGGATTCTGATTCCAATCTCTGCATCACTTCCAAAAAAATAAAAAAATAAATAAATATAATTGTGTTTCGTCAGATAAAAAACACTATTGTAATACAATCATGTCTGGTGGCTTCACTGTGTTTCTATTTACCATCTTTGACACAACGCTTACACAACACAATATTAGAAGACAAAAGCACAAAGGTCAAACTGACATCCACTTGCAACTCCAAACACTAACACTGGTAATGCTTCTCTTTCCTGTGTGCCTGACAAGTATTTATGAATCTGTGCACACAGGCGTAGTTATACGTATAATGAGGTCGTAATATAGAATTCTCTGTCATTAAATATGTATCACACTGCCAGTAAATGTTTTAAAATATACTTATGGTACCAATTTTAAATATGCAGGGAGTAAAACATGCAATAAATCGATTGTAAAGTGGGGTTACCTATTTGTATTCAGTCAAGAATATTTTTCCATGGCCCTATTAATAGTTTGAGTCATGATCTAAATTGCAATCTCTTTTTAGCCCTATAATCCTGGTCTTTGTCTTTCCTACACAGGTGATGTATGATGTTATGAAAGAGTATGTCATGCAGGGAGAGGATCCCTTATTGAAATGCATGCAAGTGAGGTCCTTCAGATGTGGGAGGTACATTCATTTCCCCAGGGAGGAGGGGATAATATTGCAAAACCATCTACATACATATAAGTATATTCCACACATTACATATATTCCTTTGCTTGAAGAACTCCGTGGATCTTAATGTATATGGTTGAAAAATACTTTCCCGTACATTACTGTCTTTATGAATGGAGTGGAGGAATAATCCAGAAAACCATATTTAATGCTTTATGGAGCATCGTGTGGTAATGGAGAGACATTTCTCAATAAATTCTGAAAAATTGGGGTATTTTTTTTTATAAATTTGTGAAGTGTAGGGCTTACATAGAACATATATTTCCACATTGATAATAGAGTCCATTTCTTCAGCTGCATAAGAACACTTGATTGCAAGCTCTAATACATCTGCAGATTTAAAGGCCTACGTTTACTGTTATGTAATCCTGTACAAGTAACTGTTACCGTTCAATAATATGTAACTGCATTGCTTCTCCTTAAGTTTTTTTTCCTAGACTGATCAACTGATCATCCTGCAATTTGAGAGAAAAGAATATAAAAGTATATATATATATATATATATATATATATATATTTTTTTTCTTTTTTTTAATTATATGACTGCAGTGCTATTGTGTGTCTATTGTGTATTTATATATATATACACAATAGCACTGCAGTCAACAAGAGAAAGAAATAATTTTTAAAAAATTACAAAAATACAGAGTTCATAACTTTTAAACTGTGCACCAATCAAGTGCATGCTATACATGCAAGTGTAAACATGAGGAAGAGGGCACGTTGAGTGACACCAGTACTGATTCATCTCCTTTGTTTAGGTAATGCTGGAAGCCAATGGAGACAGAGTATAGTGTGGAGTAGATGATAAAGGCGAATTCTGGTAGTGAAACAATGATAAAAATTCTATTTACAAGTGAGTATTTACAACCCAACAACAAACATTTTCCAGGAAGTCACTTTTATATTCTTCTGAATTCCCAAAGAAGAGACTTCCTGTCTATGTATTGGCTCGTCACTGGTACGTCAGCCCTGTGTTTGGCGTTCTGGAGGACCAGTGAACTGTTAACAGTTTTTTTTATCATTTAACAAAATAGAAAATAAATGAACAGAAGAGAAATCCAAATCAAATCAAAATTTGGTGTCACCACCGTTTGCCTAAAAAACAGGATCAATTCAACAGCATCAATTCTTCCAGATACACTTGCCCACAGTTTTTTAAGGAACTCAGCCGGTAGGTTGTTCCAAACATCTTGGAGAACTAACCACAGATCTGTGGATGTAGGCTGCCTCAAATCCTTCTGTCTCTTCATGTGATCCCAGACAGACTCAATGATGTTGAGATCTGGGCTCTGTGGGGGCCAACCCATCACTTCCAGGACTCCTTGTTCTTCTCTGTGTTGAAGATGGTTCTTTATGACATTGGCTGTATGTTTGGAGTCATTGTCCTGCTGCAGAATAAATTTGGAGCCAATCAGGCACCTCCCTGATGGTACTGCATGATGGATGATAAGTATCTGCCTGTATTGCTCAGCATTGAGGACACCATTAATCCATTAATCCTGACCAAATCTTCAACTCCATTTGCAGAAATGCAGCCCCAAGCGTGTAAGGATGCTTCACTGTTGCCTGCAAACACTCATTATTGTACCGGTCTCCAGCCTTTGGTGAAAAAACTGCCTCCTGCTGTAGCCAAATATTGCAAATTTTGAATCAGTCCAGAGAACCTGCTGCCATTTTTTGCACCCCAGTTCTTCTGTTTTTATGCATAGTTGAGTCGCATAGCCTTGTTTCCATGTCAGAGGTATGCCTATTTAGCTGCAATTCTTCCATGATGACCACTTACAATCAGAGTTCTCTGGACAGTAGATGGCTATATCTGGGTCCCACTGGTTTCTGCTAGTTCTTTGCTGATGGCACTGCTGGACATCTGATGTCAAAGGAAAGTAAGCATGATGTGTCTTTCATTTGCTGCATTACATTTCCTGGGCTGACCACTGCGTCTACAGTCCTCTAAATTGCCTGTTTCTTTGTGCTTCTTCAAAAGAGCTTGAACAGCACATCTTGAAAAAAAGGGTAGTCACACCAAATATTGATTAGATTTTTCTTCTGTTCGCTCACTTTGCATTTAGTAAATTGATAAAAATAAATAAGTAAAATATATTCATTCACTCATTCTCTATACCACTTCATCCTGTTAAGCGTCACAGGAAGCCTGGAGCCCATCCCAGGAGACACCCAGGGTGGGGCACCAACCCCCCACAGGGTGCACACACATACTCAAGCACACTACAGGCAATTTGGAAACACCCCTCAACCTATCCTGCCTGTCTTTGGACTGTGGGAGAACCCAGAGAAAACCCACCAAGTACAGGGAGAACATGCAAACTCCACACACACACACACACACACACACACACACAGGGTGGGAATCAAGCCCCAGGCCTAGAGGTGTGAGGCTACAGTGCTAACCACCACACCACTGTGCCACCCACAAAATATATATTTCTGCTTAAAACTTGTTCACAAGACTGTATATACCAGGCCTCCTGTGACCCTGACTTGGATGAAGCAGTGTAGTGAATGGATGGCTGGATGGATACATACATACATATATATATATATTCAAAACCACAACATGTAAAAGGTAGGTTGTTCAATGAAAATTGTACATTTCTAATCAACTGATCATTGCTACATAAGCCTTCACAACTCTGTTGTACCAACACCAGTTGTTCTTTTAGCCAACAGTGGGGTGTCAATCAGCTACTAGATCGTGTTTCATGCTGAAGATGCTGTCATATTAGTTTTGTGTCCTGCAGTAGATGCTGTTTTGTATTCATTACACATCACATTTACACATTTTTGTCATGTTCTGTGAAAACCTATTAAACTGTAGGGGTGGAGGAATAATGGCAATGAGAACTGAGCAAAGTTTAATTTGAAACCCACAGTCTTACAGCTTCCAGTGACTGATGAAATCCATACTGGTGGTTGTCTAATCACACTGTAATGAAACCTCTTTTAATTTTTTATGATATTTCTGTGGGATTCCCATGACCAACACGCATAGCCAAAAGGTTCATTTAACACTCATGGTGCTCGTATCAGACTGGTATTAAATTACCTCTATATATTTGGGTGGGGAGTTGAAAAATTTCTTCCCTTCAGGCAACTGCAACAGCATTATTTATAATCTGTGTGCGATTTATAAACACCTAAGTGGTTCAATAACAGTGAAATGTGTTATTGAATAAACACATATTCAATCGTCCCGGTAGCCAATTAATCAGAGCATGTCTTATATTGGGGACCTGGATTTGGTTTCTATTCCACACCATTGCAACTTTATGATGGTGATATGTATTACAAAGGAAGTTGCTTGTTGAATCTCAGTCCTTTACATCTTTGATGATATTTCCTGCTGGAAGGGACCTATATGTGCAACCATTTTCTGTCATGGCACCTAAACTTTGCAATTCGCTTCCGCTGGCGCTCAGAACAGCCACCTCTTTTAGTGAATTTAAATCAAAGCTCAAGACATATCTGTTTAATCAACATTATCACTGAATTGCATTGTGTTTTGTCCCATTAGTTTCAATTTTTGCAATTGCATTATTTTTGTTACTGAATTGAGCAAATGTCCAATGTCCGCTCAAATTGTCTCTTTGTATGTGTATTTGTTGCATTGCTGTACCTTGTAAAGTGTCCTTAAGCCTGGGAAAGGTGCTATATAAATCAAACATATTATTATTATTATTATTATTATTATTATTTATGTAAGCCTGGGTCAACGATAGGGTAAAAACTACAGGGAGTGTGTTCTAGTCTTGGACCAATGAGGACAAGAAACAATTAACTCTAAATTGGAAAGACATGTATCTCTTATCTTTGAACTGCAATACCCATGTGTCTTGATCTCTTAAAGCTAAAAAATGTGTAACTGATGTTTGCAGCAAAAGATAACTTGAGGCTGCCAAGAATTTCAGCTTGCTTGCTTCTGCAGATGCGCTGCAGTTGAGATATGACGTCTCATCGGTGAAGACTTTAGAGTTTCTCATTGAGAGCCGCAAACACATACCATTTATTCCTGTACCAGATGGGATCCTGTGTTTATACAGAGATATTGCTTCCGCAGCCACCTGCTACCCTGCCTTGCTCGTTTCATCTCTAAACCTTGCTTTTTTCACATTCCTTTCCCCTTGTAGCAGTAAAACGGCTATATAAATATTTGAAAGGTTTGCAGATCAGATCTACATGTTGCCGTTAGAGTATTTGTGGTGTTCTTGATATATTGGAGAGAAAACGTGATAATATCTGTGTGGCACAGCATATTAAGTACAAATTTGTGTGTTTCCACAAAAAAGAGACCTAGCTTCAAACAGATGTAACTGGAAATCTGATGCCACCGAAGGTTTAACATAAATATCCATCTCCCCTTAAGTGGTGGGCTGGATTTAGCAACATGACCATTTACACTTCAAAGAATGTAGGTGGGCACTACAGGCATTCTTGTTTTGCTTGCATGGACCATGATCTTGAATTGGTGACGCCAGGATAAAATCAGTCGCTGGCAACTGAAAGACATGCAGTTACACCTGTTTACAGTTAAGGAAAAACACATTTGTTCTGGTTACTTTTGAACACATGGAGCCATGTGGGACTCCACAATTTGTGCATTGACTGACCCTTGTGGTAAGTGATGAAAATTGTTTCCTAGTGTAGCTGGTGTAGCCAAATAGATGTGATTCTGCTGATTATTTTGGGGACATATTAACACAGTTTTTGCTTTTATCAGAACCACGTGCTACATATGACATATGAAAAAAAGTCCCGCTTAACTGTTTCTCTCTTTAATCCTGTTATTTAAAATGTTGGAACGTATTGCCGTACGTTTTAAGTACAGTTACAGATGTGCTGGAAATTGTACAAAGTAGATATGCTTACAGGGAAGAACAATGAAACAAGCATACAAGCTTTAATGGCTTTTAAAAAAACAGAATTAACTTTTATGTTTGCTGTATTAATACTATTAAATACACTGAGCACCTTATTTAAGTTTTACTATGTATATATTTTTTTTGTAAGGGAGACGTGCAAAGTAAGAATTTCATTGTATGGTCTAAATCGTTGTTCATATGACAATAAACCTCTTGAATCTATTATATATATTCATGCATTTACTGTAATTATTTTTTTCTTCTTTATTAATGTCTTAAAAATATTTATTACATTACAAATATTTAACAGGTTACTGTATTTGCATTGCAACATTTTAAACTTATAATGGACTAATGTTCAGCTTGCATTTATCTTACCTACATTACTGTATTATACAGTGGTTGATTTTGTCTCACCATGTGCTACTCCTGATTATGTGGAATAACTGGAACTCTGCTGTAGATAGGTTACCACAAATTAACACTTTTCTGTATTTACTACTATATTTAACTTGTATGTGTGTGTGGAAAATGATATGAAATGCCCTTTATTCCTGTAAAAGTAATAAAAAAATCTATTTGCACATGTGCTTACATTGTAAACAACCAATAATACAGTTTCACCATGTATTTTTTGTTTCCAAAAAAATTCTTTAACCTTTTTTAGAATTCTGCTTAACACACACACACACACACACACACACACACACACACACAGGGCTTTCTTTTCCTCTAAACTTGACATTTTCTTTGAAATAGAAAAAAGGGCAGTTGGACTGCTGTTTGACAGAGACAATAATAAATCTGAAGGTTTTATTGTACCTGTTTTTTTAAGAATGAACTCAGATGTACAGTTTTAAGACCTGGATTGATGCTAAATCAATACAAGTCTTTTTTGTGCAGATATTATCAGATAACTACAAAAAAAATTGTAGTCAGACATCAGTACATCAAAAAAATCACATTGGTTTTATATGTGAAAACCAGTTTAAAGATTACAGATAGTTTTTATTCATATTTAAGCCTAAAATTGTAATTTTACTAGAGAAAAAGCATAGTTTTAAAAGGTAATGTCTTATATTATAAAACCATTTACAGTTATGATTTCTAATACTATGCCACTGTCTAATTTTTACTTATTTATTTTTAAATTCATCTATTGACAACTGACAGTATAGTATTATAAAGTACATAATAAGCCACTTAAAATAGCTGAAATACGTTTTTTGTGTTAGCATTTTCAGGAAGTGAAGGTGCAGACACTATACTGTAACACCTGATACTCACTGAATACAAGACAGGGGACGTCTGACAATGAGTGCATTTTCCATTACAGAAATGTGTTAGGTCAGACTGACAAAGAAGCAAAATTCACATAGCCCTGAAATAGCTTTTGAAGTTTTTTTTTTACTATTTCATGGTATTTATATCCTCTGGCAAATTCAACATATATTCCTTTTGCAATATCACCATTTCTTACAATACTTCTGACTGATGTATAAGAGCAACTGATATTCATCAGTTGCTCTTATATATTGACTGAAACCCAGACGCTTACAGCAGGATCTAAAGCTTAAGACCAATGAGATCTGGGTTTGGTGTTTCATTAAGACATGCAGACACCTGAAGGTCCAAGGTGTAGTCACCTGTGATGTGGCTTAATGACCAGTGAACTCTGACAAAGGGAGTTAAAGGGTTAGGTTTAGCATGCATTACGAACTGGTACCATCAGAAGCAATTACAGATATTCCAGCAGAGAAAAAATTTAATTAGTAAGAAAATCGTGACCTCTATTTCTTGAAGAACTGTTGTAAACATCATTACCCTGAAATAAAGGAAAATAGCAAAGTCACTGGAAGAACCTGATAATAATAGCTAATTAAAGATCTGATAACTCACACAAATTTATGTTTTTGATTCTTGACGTAATGGAAACTGACTATGCCAACCTGCCTACAACATCTTAGATAATGCCATAAAGAATAAATTATAAAAAAATATCATAGCAATGCACCTTTCAATGAATGACAGCAAATTTACACTGTGCCGTAATGAGCGTGCTCCTATAATCAGTATCTTTTCTGCGGTGAGTCTGAAGCTACGGTTTATTTTTAGACGCACTGAAGTTCGGTGAGATAACAGGCTTGAGCACAGAAGAATTAGGCATGTGGGAACGTTTTCATTCGACACTCAACCACTCTGCACGGTTTGGACCACGTGAGTACTCAGATTATATGAGCTTGTTATTTTTAATTAAGCCTTCCAAAACGTCAGCCTGGCAAACTTTTCACAGCTGAAATAAGAGGTCAAGTTTGTTTTGAGCCTCAGAATTGTCCTTGGAATTAATCTGCTTTGTTAGAATATTTCTGTGCTCCCTGACTTCACCAAGGAGAAAACCACAGGGTTTTCCTCTCACTATAAAAATGGTTATTTTGGGATTTTTAAAAATCACTTTGTTATGTGTTCTAACAGGCACTGATAGACAATGCTATTAGTCTTACAAAAGCAGCATCTCTCCACCTGTTACTGATGTCTGGATTGCCAGTTGGAAGTGACTATTTCATATTCCATTATAAATTACCTGGCCATCTCTGTGACACACAGTTTGTTTACCTCATTAGTGTAACGCCAGTATCCTGTTTATGAAGTCCCTGAAAGTATGACTAAAAATGGTCATCACCATTTTGTTTTAAATTAAACTATCCTGTCTAACAGCTGAGAACAATGAGAGAATTAGAAGGCGTTTTAAGGACATGCTCAATCAAAGCAAACACCAAGCTTTACCTTTCTTGCCTGTTATCTAAAATGTTACATGCATATTATTTCCTGTTTCCACCTTTAATAGTGAAAAATATATCTGTTAAGGGGGGTTTAAATGATGCAGGTTAGAAACTTCAAGAATCTATACTGACAGTCACACACCTTTATTTCATTGTAAAAGAACAGATTAAATAGTTGTCAGTCTTTTTCACACTGAGCATCTTGCATTGTTTTTTTGTATTAAAAAAGGACATACTGAGTCGCAGACTGCATTAGTTTCTTGTCATATAACTAATTTTATTGATGCTAAATGCATAGATGTTTTAATATATTAATGATGCTTTAAATGTCTACACACACTGGTGAAAACCAAATTAAATGAATTAAATACCTAATTTACCCTTGGCCTTTATGAAGAGAATTTAAAACCATTTTGAAGTAGTTTGTAGCTATGTTAGGTAACAGCAAACTTATTAATTCATATAAAGCAAAAAATAAGAATTGTACATTTACATCAATGTTGCGTCGGCCATATCAATGAAGTCCAGAATATGGATTAGCATGAGAAAATGACATTTAATTTGTCAGCTAACCAGGAAAATGTCACCAATGCAATGTTCGGAGAGACACAGCCAGAAAGACAAAATGGCAGTAATGGGCCTTGACTCCTTATGTCTGAAAAGCAATATTATAGAAACTATCCCATCTACTATTCATCTGTTTGTGTGTTTGTCCAAAGTGTGAACCAACAAACTGTGAGGCTGAAATTTTCTTACCCAGCATTCAGATTCAGTGCACAGACAGGTGTGTGGACAGCTGAACACTGCGGCCCATTCTCACCGATATGCGAGGTTGTCAGTTTCCTTCAGAGTGATTTTCACTGTGATAGGGCATCCTCCAGACAAGGTTACATCTGCCACCACTGCGGGTGCATTTGATAAAAGACCAGTGCCAATAAAAACATCGACATAAGAAAGTGAAATGATCATTTGGCAAAACAAATGCTTTATGTTGGCTACTGTGATATACAACAAGAAAAACACTTGACTTAGTCATGCTGCTTTTGAATTTTATAAACTGTTGTTGTTTGAAATACTGCTGCACCAGTCGCCCGTTTCTTTATGAAATTACTTTTCCTGAGCTTTTGTTGGGCTGTGAACAGAATTTGTTTTGTTTTTTTATGTTATTAATACAAGCCAAAACCTAGTGACCACTTTTAATGTTATGTAAGTTATCAGTGCAATAATGGGTGAGTCAGGCATTGCAAATCTAAAATATTAATTACAACTTTGTGTGATGTGTTCTGTAGATCAGTGTTTCTCTAAGTACATATCGTAAACCACTTTTGGTTGAGGACTTTCTTGTGATGTTAGACCAGAGCTATTTAAAAATAGAATAAAAAATAGAAATCCATCCATCTATCCATTCACTTAACCGCTTGTCCAATTCAAGGTCGCAGTAAAAAAAAATAAATAAATAAATAAAAATGTTTATGCTATTGAGTCCCAAAAGGGGTCCTTAGATTTTTGTTTGAGTATTAGGATTACAAAGTTTATGGACCCCTGCAGTACCCCCTTCTACTAGATCGGGAACATTTTAAGCTGGGTTAGGTAGAGCAGAGACCTTGTATGGAGTCGCCATATCATATTAAGTCCTATTGATCAGTAATTCTGTTTGCCACATTTTACAGTAATTTTAATACAAACAAGAAAAATCTCCATCTACTATGGTAGGATTATGTTCCAATTAACCCGTTGTAAACTGACAATTCCGTCAAAAATGAATATGTGTGATGTGATAAAAAATAATTACTGTCACTGACAAAGTAAATAAATAACAAAACACATGAAAAGTAAATAAATGAATACAAATATCAGATTTTTACACACACAGACACACACAAACACACAAGTTTCTATATGAAATAGAAAACTAATGTAAGACAAAAAGAACTCTTTAAGGGCATATACCACAGACTTCAAATGAAGCTGCAAATTATCACAATTACCTTCCTCAATCTGAACACAAATCATCTTATATAAAGCATACAGCAATATGTGTTATTAATTTGTCTGTTGGCTTGAGTATCATCTTTACTTTGTGCTTTAATTTTCTAAATTTTGTTTTTATGTGCTAAAAATAATGATCACATCTAAACTTTATGTCTTGGCTTTTTTAATACCACCTAAACAAAATTAGCAGTATTAGCCTTATATGTCTATGAATGACTCTTTATAATGTTAATTGTACTTTAAGTGCACACAGTAGTATGTAAGTGGCTCTGGGTTGCCCACATCTTAGCAAATTTAAAATTCTTCTGTGCTACAGCCTGCAGTTGGAAACTATTTAAAATGTCTACATAAGACTGTCGTTTGATAAACACAAATCTGTATGTTACCATTTTACACAATTATATGCTGCTTAACCTTTACCTTGATAATATAATTGACTGAACGATCTAGCTAGCTTCCAGTCCAAAGCTGATGCATAACGTTACCTTGCTGAGTGAAATAACTTTACATTGCTCAGGATAATTTACCATTAGCGTGATGAGAGATATCCTGCTTTTTATTCGGTGGTCTCTATTTGATGACTTGACAATGCACAGTAAACTTTTAGAGCACAGACATGGTAGTAAAGCTGAAGCATATTCAAAAAGTTCAAATGATCTGTGAGCACTGCAGTGGCCAATAAAATTTCAGGGATGGCAGTCAAATCACCCGCGAGCACTGCAGTGGCCAATAAAATTTCAGGGGTGACTGTCAAATCACCTGTCAGCTCTGGGGTCGGTATTTGAAATTTGTGGATGTGACAGTGGCCACCCCTGGCCACCTGTTAAATCACCCAGTGCTGTAATCCTAACTGATTAATTAAAGTTATTACTATATTAAACTCAATATGTGTGACGCAGTATCCCTATAAATAATTTGACACAATTTGTGCTGACATTGCATTATAAATTCTAAGATGAAAATTGTAGATATAAGAAAACAATCAACACACTGAAGTTAAACTTTAGCATATACATGTATAGGTGATAATGGAACAACAACACATCTCTCTGTACTTTCTGTACATTTTCAAAGTATCAGTGATACCCTCAATTCATAGCTTGTTACTTTTATTCATGTCATTCTATACCTAAGTTTCAAATTGTGTTCTCGACCACACCTGGAACATATAAATAGATGCACATTTTCTTTCTTAGCTTATTTAAGCATCAGTTATACATGTCAGTTTGGCTGAAAGACGTTAAATGCTAATTTTGCTGAAAAGCATTTGTGCTCTAGAACAGCTGTTCATGACATTGTGCAGTGCTATTCAGATTTCATATTTTTGTCATCATACACGTTGATCTTGTGAAATAAGAGATAGAAATCAGGTTTATAGCCAAATATGTTTGCAACACACAAGGAATTTGCTCTTTGCATTCAACCCATCCCCCCTGGGGGGAGCAGTAGGCAGCTACCATGTTTTTGAGTGTTTTTCTGAAGGACCCATGTGGTACCTGGGCTTGGCTTTCAACTGGGAGTTTTTTGTATCCTGGCACAACATTTTACCCATTGAACCACCAGGCCACTTGCAGCTAGTAAATACAGTATGGTGACAGCTGGTTTCATCACTGTAGAGTGCTTGTTATCCATAAAGATGACCTCTTTCTCTCTAAATCTCAAGTAAAGAGAAGGCCACTGTGTTTTTCCAGATGTCTATCAGTTCAGGTACCTTTTTCTTTGTTTCAGTTCCTTTCTCATTCTTTTCATCTTGCCTCAGAACAAAACATTTAATCGTCGTCTTGAGACACGTCGCATTTCATTTCCTCCTTATGGTACTCAAATTTCTGCAGCACGTTTCTAATTTTAACATTTTATTTGAAAGGACAATTTTCCTAGTACAGAGGATTAAAACGTTAAACATATGCCTTGTCAATTTAAGTCCAAATGAATGGAACTATTAAAAATAAAGTGAACTTGATGAATTTCTTATTAGTTTAACAACGTATATGCATGAACAATACAAATGTGCAGTGTTATGGTACATTTACTTTTACTTGCTGACCTCAGGTCAGCTGTACTTCAATGTTCATGCCATGTGTCGCCTGGATACAGTCTTTTATAATCTCTCTTTTATAATCTATCTTTCGAACATGCCTAGAATTTCTTATTTTTTACACCCACTGTAGCAATGTCACCGCAGTTTTTAGTACTCCAGTATATTTTTTGTCCTTCCAGTTGGTGATGGCTGGCTGAGGGGTCAGCGACCCTTCTGGAAGCATGTAATGTTGCCTGTCAGCTGGTGATTTAAAAACCACAATAAATGCCAGCATCCATGTCGTAACTCTTAACTTCTGACTTTTTTCTGTATGACTAGGCAGCTCATATCTGTGCGTTTCGTACTTTATGTGCAGAAATTGAAAAGCAGTCTGTTTTTTTCTTACTGCAAAAGCTGTATTACTGAGAAGAATGAACCATCCAATTTATTCAATCACCTGATTTCAGAGGCTCACATGGTTGTTTCAGATACATTAATGTAATCTAGAATTCAGTTGTTGCTAGAGGGAATGGTGGTTGAGGTTTTACAAGGCAGTTGTTGTTGAACTGTGATGAAGGTCTGTTATCTTTACTATAAAACTTGTTTTCTTTGTTTGATATGCTGTATTTCACAAAGTAGTCAGGAGACAACGGAGATTAGACTTGGAGCTGGATCAGATTTTGATGGATGTGGTCTCTTTGGAGTGTGGAAAAAAGTGTACAGACACCTTGCATAGTTTGCCTAGGTATCAGAATCCCTCTCTCTGATTTGGTGGTGGTGGGATTATTTGAAAAAAAAAATGTGTGGTGTGTGGCAGCACAAGGTTTGTTGAATCACATCACCAGTATGCCGTGTGAGTTTGGCTCCGAATTTATTTAGGGTTTTTCTATGGATCATTGAGGTTATTAGGTACAGAAATTACAATAGCAAGGATTAGAACCCAGCATGTTCTGAACCCAGAATACAGTGGAGGACATTAAAGGCATTATTAAACAAACACTACTATTAAATGAATTTAGCAAAACATTACTTTGTGTAACACTAAAACAAGGGGACAGAAAGTTTTGATTCAATGCATTATGATAACTGACAAATATGTATTTTTACACAGCCAATATATGTAATTTGTGCTATCATTTTGCAAAAAAAACATATTACAGTGTATTTTAACTTGACTATAAAATATAACATTCTGACATCTTACAGATGAAGAGAGCTATAATGGGAGATTTTGAAGGTGTTACAGTGGTGAGGGACATGCATGTCAAAGGATACCAGTTTTGTTTTAATGTATTACCATGTAATATGGTGCTAACTTTTATTGCCTTTGTGGAAAGTAAAGAAATGTAGTGCAACTGTTACACAGCTGTGCTCACAAAGGCAATCCATACCTTAGATGATCAAACCCATATCTTGTTCTCTTATTTACTATAATGCCTGTCCTGCTTTGTCATAGTTTGTATGTTTACTCAGCCATCAGTTAGCGTGGTCTGAGCTTAGTCGTTTGTACAATGTAAATTCTTCAGCCATCGGTTAACATAGTCTGAGTTTAATGGCTTGTACATGGTAAGTTATTTTTTATATTTCTAAAGATGTTTTTGTTGTGACTCCTACCATTTTGCTGTTTTGCCTTGTTTGCTTTTGCATCGTTTGGCAAATTTTTCATTCAGTAAAGTTTTTTTTATTTTTTTGCCTTAAGATGCGTTTGGGTCTAGTTCAATTCTTGGTTTACCATAATAGTAAGAAACTGATTTCTACTGTCTTTATTACTGTTGGTCATATCATTTAAAAATGCCACCGCATACAAAGTGTCCATATTCCTTAGTGCATAAAACAAATAAACAGTTAATCACGGTTTTGATTACCTAAATTCTGCTTTAGGAATCAGAAGGTATAGTACCTCTTTACTGAATAGCTTAATCAAGCGTTCCTTCTTCTGAGCACGTTGTCATTGCCTGGTGTTTGAAGAAACATATTCTGTAAACACATCTCTCTCTCTCTCTCTCTCTCTCTCTCTCTCTATCTCTCTAACTATCTCACTCACTCACACACAATCTCAACATGTCAATATCTGAATAAAAATCAGTCAAAATC
>JABJVR010025093.1:0-36896 GCA_025773905.1 Chitala chitala
CCCCACCTCCCCCCCCCCCCCCCCCCCCCCCCCCCACAACCCGCCCCCCCCCCCACAACCCCCACCCCCCCCCCAACCCCCGCCCTTTTCCCTCGGCGGGCCGGCCCCGCCCTCAAAAATTAAGAGCTGTACATGAAAATGTTGGAATACGTGCACAGAACTTACACACGACAAACTGGACATATGATTTGCTTTTCGTCGTCCATTTCTTCCACCACAGAACTTAAATACTGTTGTTCATACTGCAAGCTCTTTTCGTACTCTGCTATAATTAACTGTTCTGAAACAAAGTAACATGACGTTACGTGTTATCCATGAAGCAGGTCGGCTGAGCCTAATTGACTACAAAAGTCTGTACAAACGTAGTTAAACCACATTCACAGCTCCACAATATATATAAAAAAAAAAATACTGACAAGGTACCAACAGCAGTTATAAAAGGTCTCGAGGCTTTCAAGCACGTGCATTTTTAATGAACCTCTGAATGCAATGTTGCGTTAATGTGCTTGTTTCGAATAGGACAAGATTTCGGATTTCGAACTATATTTACCTTCCGACAGGAGCTCCTGTTGGATATCCTCTAGTACAGACAACTCGTCATTCTCCTGCATTACGCCGTACATCTAAGAATTTAATTCAGGAGAAAGTGTCGGCTTTTACAGGCATGCATTATGGCAAAAAGTGAAAAATCTGCAATACGAAGGGGAAAACTCACATCACGGACACCGTCGTTTCTCCATAGCGAAGGAAGCCTCCTGTCGGCTGAGCGAAGTGCGTCCCACTCCAGCTCCATCACCTCGTGGACCAGCAGAGAACCGCTCCCGGCAGGCCGGCCATCCCCCATCTGTCTGTACTTCTCCAGCAAACGCGTTCTGCTGTTCCTTAGTCTCTCCACGCACCGCTGTCAGGGAAGGGAGTTCGGGTTAATCAGGCCTCCGAGACACTCAATACACACATTAAACTGTTAGGAATCGCACACAAATGACCTAAGCACAACAATTACTGTCACGCATCTGATATGTTAAAGGGTGAATTTGTACACAGAGATTTGCAAATTTGTTTAGTAGGACATCGTTGTTTTCCTTTTATACACGAGGTACACAGGATTGGCAGCAGTACTGAAAAATTATCGGTTTACTTTTCTGTAGGTTTCCTTCCATGGTGGAGTAGTTCCCTTATACAATGCGCGATGTCTGTCCACTGTGTCCATGTCTTCACAAATAAATGCGAGTTTAACAAACACTCTGCACTGATCTTAATTTCAATAACCTATCCGTCTTATTATGATCGACTTTTAACCTTTTCCAGTGCAACGTAACAACCAGGAAATAATAAAGCACTGAGCAATGTGGGAACTGTAGTCAGATGAGCGGTATTAAGGCTCCTTTACGTATACCTAGTGCGGCGGTTCTGTCTGTGTGGACAGGGCTAGGTTCGAAATGAGTCCCAAAGTGTTCCTGCTGCATGATGCATGTGTTGGACTCTAATATAAAAGATGTCATTCCTTAGTTTTTTTTTTTTGGACGGTGCCTGTTCACTATTGTGTGTAACGTAACACAGAGACACACACCTCTTGGTAATTTGCACGCAATCCAGGTAGTTAACTGTCTCTTCGTTCACCCCTGATAATCCCATATAATCCCATACTGGGTATCAACAAGCACTGTCAACTGAAAGCGTCGAAATTCAGTTTCTTTATTTTTTTAATTCTCTCGTGCGATTCCTATTTAAGATAAATATATGTGGTGGTAACAAAAAATGTACCAGGCATTTGACAGTGTTATATTTACACACAATTGTGTGTGTGTGTGTGTGTGTGTGTGTGTGTGTGTGCATACCATATATAATGGTATAGGTTAATGACCGAGACTTTAAAAACACTGACCATAAAAATTTAAATTACGGCACTGTTTCAGTATATTCTTATGTAAAACAAAATTTGTAGGTTCTGTGTAATTTCTTATTGATAATGTACCAAATGTTTAACCCATTGCTCTCCACATAAAACAATCGACGGGTTTCCTCTGCAGTAGCCTGTCAGATGTATAGTTCCCCTTTAAGTACCGTCTAGTCGATTCAGGACAGAGGTCCAATTTAACTTCTGCCAAAGCGTTGCGCTGGATTTACACTGTGCCAAGACTTGGAGTTTGCAACAGCAGGCAGAGCTGTTCAGCTTCATTACTGATTAACTCATTACGGATTGTTTTCTCTGTGCATTAATTTTGAGCCGTGATCAAGGGTGTTATGAACGTACAGTTTTGCCACGATTTCAACTATGTACACCGAAAGAGTGGTGGGGAAGTTTGCAAAACCACTTAGTTCGGATACGCAGTGTGATTGTGTTGGCAGAGTAAGTTCAGATCGAAACGCGAGTAATACCAGTGCAATGGCAAAGGCAGACAGACTGTCAGCGGGGTTCCCAGGACGCGCCAAGCAGCACCAACTTCCCGATACAGAAACGGAGTCAGACCCTGAAGATGACCAAGCAGCAAACGAAACGGGACAGACTACTGGGTCCGTTTTTCGAACCCAGGTCATCCACAGTGGACATTTCATGGTGTCCTCCCCGCACAGCGATTCCACCTCACGTAGAAGAAAAAGTGGCGATTCAGCTGGTTATGACTTCGACACCGTTAACAGGACTTGGTGTCAAACTTACAAATATGGCCCACTGAGTTCTGGGAGTCTTAACATTGACCCAACGCTGACCCGTTTGTTTGAGTGCATGACACTGGCCTACAGGTAAACAATATCATTGTCTTACAAGAGAAGCAGTGGTAAGCAATGAAAATGTCCAGTTTTAAAAACAACAATAATATTACTGACAAACGTACCAGTTTGCGTGATATGTATTAGTTTATGCATGGAAGCGACAGCACTTTGCTACATTGTGTGTGTGTGTGTGTGTGTGTGTGTGTGTGTACAAGTTAAAAAATAATCTTTCGGTAATCAATGCGAATTGTATTCTCTAACATCTTGAATTCTAGTTTCCCAACTTTGTATATCTTGTTCTAAAGTCCAAAAAGCCAAAATCCACAGTTGTTTACCAAAGGGTCTTGAAACTATTCTTTCATCATTATCTCTCAATCATAAAATTGTTTACAGAAATTTGTTGACGAAAAGGATAGAAACTAACATTATTTAATAAACAACAGGTAGGATAAGAAGAATTCCGCAAAGCTGTTTTTCGTAAAGATGACAATGCAGACATAAATTCAGGATTGACTTTAAAATCGGAAGCGCTTCATTCGAATTTATTTTTAACTATAAATGGTATAAACATGTCATTTGCGCTAACTTCGGCAGAACAGAAATTACTAGTTTTTGTTTGGAGGGGTCGACCTGCTGAAGATTTTACTTGCTTGCGAACTTTTGGCGCAAGATCTAGCTGTGAAAAAGTCAGGACTAGTAGATGCCAGTAACTAATACTCTTACAATTCCCTAGCTGTAGACCGTGAATTAAGCAATGACTATTTTGACTCTTAGACGCCGTGTTCACCTTTATTCTTCTTAAGATTTTGTTCTGCCGTAACTGTGACAGACGAATGCAGTGACTGTCGTTTATTTCAGGAGACAACGCAGTCAAAACAAAAATACAGATGAATAGCTTTTGAGGATGGCATACAGAAAATTATTCATTTTTATAAACGGAGCAATGTGTACCTGTAAAGAAAAGTAACGTTTTGTGGCTGGTTTTGTTACTGACAATGCGGTTTGTCATATATAAATGTGAAGTTATACACTGTGGTAAAATGATTAATACGGTCATGAAAAATTAAATGCACAAGGTACCATACACCTTTGGCATTTCATGAGTGCAGGACATTCACACAGAGGCATGCACACAGTCGCAAAACAAAGGGCAATTAATCCACGGTACGTGTTTTTGGACTGTAATAATAATCTAGAATATCCAGCAGGAGAAAAATTTAAAATAAGAATATATGTCAACTCCATACACGTCACTAAAAGCTGCACTTGAATGTACACCTGATGTACTTTTGAGTGTGCTTGGTTTTGAACTCTGTGGGAACAAACTCATGTTTATATCTTAACGGGTTTGCTTTGAATTGATTTGTTATTGTGAATCATGTTAGGAAATGATTTATGAAATTGTATAAATGACGTGATAGCAATAATTAGACAAATAAAATGTTTATTATATCACTAGCATAATGAGTTGGTGTCTGGGATAGGTGTTCACGGTTCACTGAGGCTACGTACAGGACAATAAGTTGTGAATATGAAAAAATTCGATATGTCACGAACATGTTTTTTGTTCTTGCAATTATAAACATTTGTAACATAAACATAATTTTTGCATTGCATTAATAGCATAAGGTTTTTAATATCATCATGATAATGTCTGCTGAAAGCAAATACAAATACCGAAGCCATGGCTGTTTTGTAAAAACCAGTGTGCAGTTTCATCTTATAACAGCGGGATCATTAGCCTGTTAATAAATAAAGAAAGAATATTGTATGCGAGTCAAAAATATGACAACCATAAAGATAGTAAAAATCTTTGGATAGTCATAAAATGAGATTCAGTAATAAGGAAATTATGATAAAATGTTTACAAATGTCCGTGAAAGTTCATTTAAATTATTACAATTACGATTTGATTTTAACCCAAAATCCTGTGTATGAACCGATGACTGTATGTACACTTGTACTATTTGCTACCTGTTTAACACCTTTGAAGAACAATAATTTTAAAAAATGTTAGTTAAGTGAATGGTCAATCACTTTGTAGTTTTAATTTTGCAGCTACGTGTTCAGTGTTACGTTTTTTTAATTAGAAGACTTTTGTGTTCAGTTTGTTTACCTGCAAGTATTGCACAGAAAATTATAATTCCCTTTTCCCAAAACAATATTTCGTAGAACAATTTCCTGTGATATTCATGATGGAGAAATTCATGGTTTGTTTAGCAGTTGGCTGTCAAGTTAAATTTTCACCCTGGTAATGGACTGGTTTTGCTGCTCTGTCTCTCAGGTGGACCGACTGATTGTTATTGCAATTCTAGTGCAAATGCCGTTTAGAACGTAATTCCACATGTTACCTGGCAACCGAAGAAATAATAGCCGTCGTGTTGCTTTATTTCCCACCTTCTGATGTGCTGAAGACAGCAAAACGGGGTGAAATGGCTGTCACTATTTTGATGAATTGACTTGTTCTTTTTGCCTCTTGTGGTGGCGTAAGTGTCATGTGAATTTGATGTTGTCACAGTGTGTAAAAGAAACAAAGTCCAGCTGGAAGGTAAAAATTAGCGCACAGAGGCGGTCTGGGACTCAAGGAGCGACATAACTGTATATACAATGTGTTAGTATACCTAATTCACTTAGAGAGCAAGCTGCATGTTGGTGCTTCTCTCCAGGGCATTTCAATTATGAAAATTAGTGGAAACCCTAGGCTGGTTTCGTTTCACCCCACATGCCGTGATTTGTAATTTTAGTAAATAAGTATCTCACTTTTACTGGGCATCCTCACATGGTTGGGAGGGGCATGTCTGGTGAACCTTGCGCCTGGTTGTGAAATTGTTATCAATGAAAACTTTAACTAGACCTTTTTTGGTGTATTGTATTTGTTTTATTTCGTACAGGAAGAAACGTTGTTTTACTGTCTGTGATTGTTTTGTTTTTAGCGGGAAAATAGTCTCCCCAAAGTGGAAATCTTTCAAAGGGCTTAATCTGCTTTGGCGGGACAAAATCCGTCTAAACAATGGGATATGGAGAGCCTGGTTTATTCAGTGTAAGTCAGTGTGCTGTAAACGGTGTCGTGTATACTCTACGTGTGTACGTAGAAAATGAATGAAAAAATAGTCACACATAATCACACACATTTTCATAATATTATGAACACGAATACTTATGTGAATAAATCACAAATGATATCTCGTTAAAAATGGTAGGTCTAAGTGAGAGGTTAAAAGTTACTTCATGTTGTTCTATGGAGGAAACCTACAATGAAATCAAATATTACAACAAAAAAATTTAACTTCCAAGGCACCATTTTTTCATACAATAACATCTTGATTTTTGTCCATTTTTGTTGTGCTACATTAGCACAACAAAGGTTATGCTATTACATTAGTAATAGCACAACTTTTGTGCTATTACTAATGTTTAGTAGTCTTTAAAAAATTTTATTCAATACTGTGTAGCTGTGATTGTAAATGTTGTCAAAGACATGACAACCCAGTGCTAATATGTTTTAATAGCTCTTTGATTATATCTGTTTTATTTTGCCTCTTTTGGTTTTTGTCCCTTTGTGTTATGAGCTCACGCAGAGTTAATTTCAAATTGCATGTGTTTGTAGTCTTTCTGCATGATGTTGTAAGAGGTCCGAGTCCAAGGGCTCACACCCAGATAAAACCTTCTCCTCTCTCGCGTAGATGTGGAGAAGAGGAAGAATCCCGTGTGTGGCTTTGTCACGCCATTGGAAGGTTTGGAGGCAGACGCCCACCGCAAACCTGAGGCAAGTTTCCCGTTGTAGGAAGATCTGCATTTTCCATAGTGTGCCTTCACCACCTCAGCACCGTCATGGCTTCACACCTTTCACCTACATTCAAGTGATCGCACGAATCTCAGCTCAGGAATAAAATTATTAAAGTAAATTGATTTCAAAGACTGATAACGATTCAAGTGCAAGTTTAGCTTTGAACTACTGTGACCAAGGCCTGAATTGTGAGATATTGAAGGGATATCAATTTCTGTTAAACATGTAAAACAATCACTTAAAAAAATAACGGCTGGTAGACATCTGTGTTTTGGCAGTGTAGCCAGCGTGCAGTGTGAAGTGGAAGTGATGTATTCTGTAATTTGTAGGCCATTGTTCTTGAAGGAAGCTACTGGAAGCGCAGGATTGAGTTTGTGATTAAAGAATACCACAAGTGGAGGATATACCACAAGAAACGGGTAAGCAGCGGCTTTTTGCTTTTGGGGGAAAAAAAGACTTTGTGCCTTTTTCAGGTTGGTTAAATGTGTGTATAGATTCTGTTTCCTCTTGAGTAATACTGTGCGTGGTGGTGAATACGAGCTTGTCGTTAGGTCACTCTTCATCTCTCCTATGTACCCAACCCTTTCTTTTCAGGTAGAGTGGTGTCTTAAGGTTGTGTCTGCTTAGTGTATGAATTAGAGGCCGACCGAAATTGATTTTTTGGTTTCGGCCGAAACGGAAAGTTTAACTACACTTTCGGCCGAAACCGAAACTGAAGATATATCACCCAAAAAAAAAATTCACACACAAGATTTATGAAATATGCCATGATGCTATGCCACTTTTATTAATAAAGAACTAACCATTAACATCACTAACCGTTAACATTACTATTAACAATTTATGAACATCAATACTGTTAATAAGTAATTAAATCCAAACAAGCGAATATTGCAGTTTGAGAATTAACAGTTTTTCCGCATTCTCGCCCAGCAAGTTGCTACGCCAGTCAGCATACAGTGGTCCTGCTGCACTAAACATTTGTTTACTGGCCACACTGGTCGGCGGTGCAGACAAGTATTTGAATTGGTTAATTCTCACCAATTCGCTATAGAACTATTAAATAACAGACAAGCGTTGCTTATACGTAACCTACTGCTGTAATTACGCCAACAGGCTTAAGCTCAGTATCAATATTGTCAGACGAGTCTCAGTAACAACACGTGTATAAACTAAAGCAGGACGTCAATGAGTGAATGAACATCCTTCGGACTGCCCAGCCCCGACTGCCAGCCCATAGTCAGAGTCGGAGTGACAAACAGACTACTGTAACATTCTAACTGCCCAGCGCTGACTGCCGGCCCACAGTCAGACTCGGAGTGACAAACAGCGCTACTGTAACATTCTAACTGCCCAGCCCCGACTGCCAGCCCACAGTCAGAGTCGGAGTGACAAACAGACTACTGTAACATTCTAACTACCCAGCGCCGACTGCCGGCCCACAGTCAGACTCGGAGTGACAAACAGCGCTACTGTAACATTCTAACTGCCCAGCACCGACTGCCGGTCCACAGTCAGACTCGGAGTGACAAACAGCGCTACTGTAACATTCTCAAAATAGACATTCGGTGGACGGCCGAAACCGAAAGAAAACCGAAAGTTAACTTATTGTTTTCGGCCGAAACCGAAACGACGCTGAAAGACGTCCTTTGCTAAACAGAATTTCGGTCGGCCTCTAGTATGAATGAACATGTTGGCCTACATAACGTGCCCAATCATTCATGCCATGCTCTTGGGGTCAGAGGAATGTGCTTTCCCCTTGTAGCCTTGGATGTGCTGTTGTATAGAGAATTATGGATATACCTTGTGTCCTGCCTGTCTCCTAGTTTTGTGTCCCCCGTTGAACCCTGATTTTTTCCTTGTTTTGCCCTGTAAGAAACGTCCCTTTGTGCACGGTGGATCATGTCTCTCAAGCCTGCCTCGCTAATCGTTACACAAGCATTTTAATGTTTTCTATCACATGAAGAATACATATACTTTTTAATAAGAACCGCAGCCCATAATGATCGGACTCCTTCATTACAATTACAGCAAAAACAACAGCATGGCTTCGTGTGACGTGGTGTGGTATGGGTTGGGTAAAAGTACAGCGGAAAGGTACCCAAACGCAGTGCAGTGTGGTACGGCTGTGACCGTGGAAAAATGCCATAACTAGCTAAGCAACACCAAGAGAGCAATGAGTGGTTATAGAAGCTGCATGTAGTGGCAGTGAACATAATTACACTGGGCTTGTAGGAAAGGAAGAGTTAAGTTCAGCTGTTCGAGTGCTTGCAGAAAGTGTTAATATGAATGACTAATAATACTGACTGGGGCTAACAGGTCATGTGTCCCTTTTTAGCTTCAGAAAAGTAAAGATGGCATCCTGCCCATGTTGCAGAAGGTAAGCCACGTGAAATCTCATCACTGATTTGGGTTGCATATTTACATTTACATATATGTATGTCTTATTTGTGTTACATATTTTTACATATTTTGCATTATTTTCTCAGAAGAGCGTATTCAGTTTACGGCCATGGTTGGCCTGGAGCATTACCCAGGCAACAGAAGACACAAGACAGGCTGAATTTGTGCTCAGATTCCAGCCTCGTACATGGCTATTACATTTGTTAATATTAATTAATCAAATAAAATTGCTACTGATTTGTTCAAGAGAGCATATGTGCACTGATTAATTACAGTTCTTTGTTTAGTGCCACATTTCCTTGAGATAATTGATCATTTCTAGTAATTCCTATTTTCACATGGGAATACAATTTCCTTTTGATGTTATGATGGAAACTATAATTCCTAGCTAATCATAAATTAAAAGCATGATATTATTTTATATATTCAGTTCATTGTTGGCTTTGCTGCAGGCCAGAAGACATTGACAGAATCCATAAAAGTGTTTAATTTTTGTTTTTTGCGGTGCTCCACCGTATGCTGGGCACACTTCCACCATGAGTTGTCTATTAATAGACAACGTCGATCTTTGCTTCTTATGGTCAGTTGTGGAGAGAAAAAAAAATATGCGAAGCCTCCGATGGCACTTGCGTCAGTGGTCGCTGTGACTCACGTTTTTGATGGCCTTCATTACAATACTGCTAATCTTTCAGTGTGCCACTTCCTGGCAGCCCAGCATTTTTCCCCACTTCAATGACGCTTAATCACATGTGACCCACTTTCCTGTGCGCATTGTCAGGCTAAGCAGGAATCGTTGTTTTTTGAGTTATTATTTTTTTATTATTATTTTGCAGGCGTTTGGCGATAAGCGTCACCCTGGCAAAGAATGGAGAATAAGCGAAGAATAAGAATAACAGCACTGAGGGGGCAGGAATGGGGGGGGGTCAGGTGTAACTTTGCTTGACAGGTTACATTTTTCGCACACATTTTAGGGACCTTCCTAGAAAAAAAAGAAAAGGACAGCACTCACTATACCATAAATTCCTCCACATTAAAATTTATGGTATAGTGAGTGCTGCCCTTTTGCTTTCTTGAAGTCTGCTTTATTTTGGGGGGTTCAGCACCCTTACCTATTTACTCAAATTATATCTTAAAGATATTTGGATCTTCTTACAATACAATGTCCTTACTAAGACTACCTTGTTGAGACCAGTTGGTTTGAAACAGCTGGGAGTCACTATCAGTCCAGCGTCTTGTCTCCTGTAGCTTATCTAAACTGTAAAGTGAGACACTCAAGGTTAGCTACACCGGCTAATCTCAGTTTGACCATCTCATTGCTCTGTGGTAATGTTAGGGAAAATTAAGCATGGACAAATACATTTCACAAATACATTTCACATTGACCATGTTTTTATCCATAAACTACAGTTATAAAACCACACACACACATAGGTGTGCACTGGTGCTTTATTTGTACAAAAAAGAGGTACAGCTGTTCACAGGAAATTAAGAATTTTTAAGACTTTCCTTGTTGTGGTTCTATGTGCATTTAGTGAAATCAGCTTTTTACTTAGTGCTTATATAGACTGACATGTAACTTGAAGTTTGTTGGTTCGGTGTTTCTGAATGGGGTCGTGCTGGTGATTCATGTAGCCAGGTGTGTGACTTTTTTCCTGAGAAGCAAATGGGCATATAAGCAGGTTACAGTACAAGCAGCACAGTGTACAGTCAGCAAATCGGTCTAATAATATGGTGGATTTTCCTTGGAGTCTTTGGCTGCAGTGACCAGTGGAGTTTCTCTGTATACGAGACAACCCCCTGTGTCTGGTGCCTGACAGCTCTCACTAAATTAGGACAGGGACAAAGGAGAGAGTAGTTCATTGAAACAGAGGTGGATTATAAAAACACCCCGTAGTGCGATAAAGGCATTATTTTTACTTATTTTTTTCTCTCTCTTACATGAGCGTCAGTGAGAGCGTAGGGGGCGGTGCGTTGCACACCGTCACACGGCACGATCCCCCATGCATGTAGGTCTTCGCCATTGTGGCCCATCATTCTTTCCATTTTGTTTGGGGTGGGGGCAGGGGGGGGTGATGCAGTGAGAGAGACTTATTGGGAAATACTTCCGATCTACGCGTTTTTTTTCATTTTGGATGGAGCTATATCTGGCCTCCAGACTCATACTTACAGTAAAAAGTGTAACGGTGAGTGTGACTCCGCTGGACGGCCCGTGCCTGCCTGGGCGACACTTCTCTCTGCAGTAAGTATCCTCACTTCTTTCTTTGGTTAAGGACACGAGTGATCGCAGCTCACACGACCCCTGCAAGGTGTCAGGGCTGCACATGTAGCCGCCGAGATGTTTTACGGGTCTTTTTCCAGTCCTAAGTGATGTAATGCCAAACATTTCAATTGTGCAATTCTTGTTGAGCTGGGCTGGTGCCTGCGGCAGAGACTTGTTGCATGAAAAGTTTTTCTTTTGGGATTTTCAGTGGCCCGCTGAAATTCATGGTGGGATCGATTACACCAGTTTGTCATTTATTCAAGTCTGTTAGGATGTGTGACAGCTGAAGTTGTTCGCTGTTTTCCTCTGTAGAACCGGATGCATCCACAGCATTAAATGCCATTCAGTTATTGTGGTTGCAAAATATGCATATTTATTGCTGTCTGTTCCAAGGAAAATAATTGCTTCATGACAACACAGAAGAGCCACAAACTTTTGCTTTATGTTTTGTGCTTTAAAAGGATGTTTCGTATTTTGTGTGTGTACACACATGGATGTAGTTGTCTGTGTTGAGCAGCAGCCATACTGAAGTCAATATTACAGAGGTGACAGAGATGACCTAGGTATGGATGCGCAGTCATTTGCTTATCCTACAGTAATTATATTTATTTATAAATTTATAAATTTATTTATAATTTTAAGTCATTGCAGCCTCACAGCTTGTGTTCCTAGTTTTTCCAGTAGGTGGCAGTGCTGGCTTGTGCTCGTGGCATTTGTACTGCTTGGAAAACCGTGTATACACATACTGAGATGAGACTTATTTTTCTGTTGAAATGGGAAATTTAATGTGAGTTCTAATTGACATTCTACGTGCGTGCGTGCGTACATGCGTGTGTGTGTGTGTGAGTGTGTGAGCAAGTGTTTTAAAAGCTCTTAAAGATGACGATCTCCAGACATTGACAAATGCTGCAGCACACAGGGACGTGAATGAACAGGAATGTGACAGGCCTGCAGATGGAGCTCTGGTGTTTGTGACCCAGGGTCCCAGCTGTGGCGGTGGCTTGGAGAGATGGTCCGGTCCGCTGTTCCAGGAGCCCAAGCCAATGTCAGAGGAGTCGCACATGTTCGACCTGGACTGCTTCCTATCTGACATCTCAGACACTCTGTTCACCATGACTCAGAAGCCCTGTCTCTGGTCAGAAGACTGTCACAACAGTGAGTGGGACCCATTTAAAATGCCATGCTCACCACTGACCGCTGTGTCAGCACTGGACACTGCTCTCTTACCATGATAACAGCAGGCTTTTATTAATGAGCATTTTGTGATTTAATGCTACAGTTTCATGTTAACTGTGTCCACGTTGTAAAAAGCACATTATTTTAGTTTATTTTGGTATCTTCATAAATGTAAAATCAAACTTAAACTGACAAAATACAATTTTAGTTCTTTAGTAGACACTGCTGACCTCAAATGAGAATTGATTCAGTTGTGTATGGGAAGAGAACGCATGAGGAGGAATTGGTGGGTTTGTAATGGTTACTCTCGGTGCGTGGACTATAAATATTCACATGAGCTTTGTAAGGGTTCCCTGCAAAGGAAGCAGCTGTTTTCAGGAACTTGTGTGAATGAGAGGAAAGTCAGGCGTCCTCTCTGTACACACATACACACACATGCCCGCACACACACATGCAGAGTGTTCGTCCTCATTTCGCAGATGAAGGATGTCTGTCTCTGTTCCTCAGCATACAGCAGTAATGCCGACATGATCCAGCCTGGCCTCACACCTCTGCAGCCCAGCCTGGATGACTTCATGGACATCCCAGGTAGGATGCCATTCTCTGTTAACCTTTACATGCACACTCTTTCCCTTTTTCCCTTAACCTCGTTTTTAAAGCTGTATTTAGTAATATAACTTTCTTATATCGCTTACAGAGGCTACGGCATAAAGCAGAGTTTTTAAATGCAAATTCAGCTATGAATATCTGCTGTATTTGGAATCTGATTAAGGTATTTTTTTGTGGTCCAATGCATAGAATACTGTTAAGCATCAGTTTTTGCCTATTATTAAAGGATGCAGAGGTGCTTGTATGCTGCAACTAACTGGAGGTTACCATGTAGAGGATTGCACATATGGATGGAACACTGGCTATACTATACGAGCACGTGGTCAGATATGTATTGTGACATTTAGTCAGCCGAAAGTATCACAACAGCTATCTGAGACTGGCCATTGCCACTCTTGTATAGGCAGATTTATTTTTGGATTAGAATGTGGGGAAAAGCTGTATGGGCAAAGGCTGTAAAATGGGTTAGAATGTGGGGAAAAGCTGTATGGGCACAGGCTGTACGATGGGTTAGAATGTGGGTAAAAGCGGTATGGGCACAGGCTGTAAAATGGATTAGAATGTGGGTAAAAGCGGTATGGGCACAGGCTGTAAAATGGGTTAGAATGTGGGGAAAAGCTATATGGGCACAGGCTGTACGATGGGTTAGAATGTGGGTAAAAGCTGTATGGGCACAGGCTGTAAAATGGGTTAGAATGTGGGTAAAAGCTGTATGGGCACAGCCTGACCACAGGTGGCAGCATGGACCAGACTGCAAGGAAGGAGATGCCAGCTGCTTTCTGATTTGACTGGTTTAATTTTGCAAAACACAATAGCCAATGAACTCATGTACATGAGAAGGAAGCGTGGCGTATAGCGTGGATGAAGCAGTTTGTATATGTCATCTGTCTGAGATTATTAGAGACAGATGCAAAAAATCATTGAGCTGTCACAAGGGTTTCTCTTTAACACTACACACAATGAGTGTTAGCCAGCTCAACAAGACTTAGCATCTGAGTCTCTAGTCTCCTAATATGACACAAGAGTCTTTATAGCAGAAAATCTGATGTTGTTTTGTTTCTTTGAGATTCTGTTTGTGGTCACATTGTAAGCTGTGAACGGCAGCTAAATTATCAACAAACCAGTTAAATTGGAGATGGAAGAGTACCATTCAGGGTGATGATGATGATGATGATGATGATGAGGGTGACACCATCTTAGGGAGGCATCATTAAAATTTTTTCCATATAGCGCCTTTCACGGCAAGTTGAGCTCAGAAGTGAAGCTTTCCTTGATCTGAAAACAATAGAGTAGAGGCAGAAAGCCAGTTACTGGTAGGAATTTTGACACTCTAACTTGTGTATTAAAATCTCAATGTGGAGCTACCCCAGAAGACAGAGTATAAAAACAAATGTGTGTCTGATGTTCAGATAAGGAGATTCTGTTAGTCTTGAGGGGGCACTGGCAATAAGATGGGCATCTGAGAGCTGTGAGTGATCCACTGTAATATCAGGTTGTCTAGGAGATGCTCTCTATGGTAACCAGTTTGTGGTTCATATCATAGTGATGCAACTCAGAATGCTGTCCAGTTACTGTAATAACAGAAAATCAAGGGCACCCAGAACATTACTGTGCACTTTTGTGTTTCCTATACATTATACAGAGAGAATAGAGGGTGCATGTGTCAGCAAAATGTTTCTGTGTGTGTTATCACTCCCTGCCTGTCCTACTCCCTATGTCCACCAGGTGTCATCCTTCTTCCTGTCCTGCCTGATTATCCCTCATTATCTCTTGCCAGCTCTGGCTCATTGTAATTTAGTCATTTAAGCAGATGCTTTTATCCAAAGCAACTTACAACATTTTGTATGTTACAATGAGCTAGCACTGGGTGTCTTGCTCAAGGACACACCAGGTGGCTGGGCTGGGATTTGAACTGGGATACTTCTGTATCCCAGCCTGATGTTCTACCCATTGTCCCCTATTAGTGTTCCTTTATATGCTGCCCTCTTGTTTCAGTTCCTTGCCTGTTGTTGTGATTGTGTAATAGTTTGAGACCTTGTGATTGTTTTAGTTCCTTGACCCTGTATATTGAGTATTATTGGCTTTCTTAGTTTTTGTTCCTGAACCCTGTGTACGCCTGCCTTTGGTTTGATCCATTAAACCCGACGCACATTAGACTCAAGCCTTGCCTCCGTGCCTCCATTCCCCGGTTCACCCTTGACTGTTACATGTGTGCGTGCACATGCATGTATGTATGTAATGTGTGTGTTATTTTATCATGGTCAGAAAAGCAAACTTGTACATTTTTCTGTAGACAAGGTAGTGTTGAGTCCTGGTCCTGTTTCTGTCCTAAGAGATACAGTGTCCCTCCTTCAGCAGAAAATGGGAAGTTAAGGGGTGACAGAGGTCTCACTGCCTGGGCTGAGCCCGGCTGAACATGGAAGTGTGAGTGAATGTGGTTAACCGCTGCTCGTGGTTTGCATCCTCGTTCGGAAGAGGGCGGGGACCATAATGTTGAACATGCCCCTTGACTGACACTTGAGAGGTGGGGGTCTCTGCTCTCTGTGTTATTATGTCCTGTCCCCTCCATTGATAATCACTTACTTGGACATTCATATGTTTGGGTGGGGGGCAGGCCAATTTAGATCAATGACTCAAAAACAAGCATGATTGAGAAATAGAACCACATAGAAATGGCAAAAAAGATGAGAAATCTGTGTTTTACCTTGATGATGTATAACGCTGCTTACACTATATGATCAATAGACCTGTGCAGTTATTTAACTTGTCGTAATGTAGCTATTTAAAAATTAAAATGTGACATTTTTTCAAATTTTCTTGTTCTTTAAATAGAGGTTTCCTTGCAGCTTAGTACATGTCTATCTCAGTGGGGTTGACTTGAGATATTCCTCTTATGAACATGCAATGTTCCTATGTTTGGAACTGATGTTCTGGTTCTGGATGGGCCATGTGACCCAGCTGTCCACTTTGTCACGAGCCTGAGATCCGCTGCTGCCGCTGTCACGTGTGTGTATTTTGGAGAGCGAACATTCATAAATAGACACCTGGGGAGCTACAGCTCCCGGACTGGGCAGGCGCGTGAGACAGCACAGGGAGAATTCCACTGGTTGTAGGATGGTGTGTCTGTCTGTATCAGACAGCACATCTTTATCATGACGGAGACCGCAGTTCATGTCACAGCGTGTTCTCACCTGTGGCTTAGGGGTTAAACATGTACACCTCTTCAGACAGCACATCTTTCTCATGGTGGAGACTGCAGTCCACTTTACAGCGTATTGTCAGCCAGGGCTTAGGGAATGAACATGTAGACCTCTTCAGCTTGTTCATGCTGGTAAGTAGTGCACATGTAATTACAGCTTCCCCATGTATACGCCAAGCCTTGGAGAATATTTGTGTTCACATTTTGCTCATTCAGTTGCTAAAAATACTGCAACAACTGCTGAGGACTGTTTTTTTGCTTAGTGAAATCAAACTAAAGCTTTAAAAAGTTCAGCTAATTCATAGAAATGAGTACGACTCACTTCAGTCGTACGCACCCATGATTGTAATTACTTTGAAAGGTCTGCTATTATTGTATGTAATTAACACACGTTCACAAACTGCTGTTTTAGGAGGGAGAAATATTTGTGTGCATGTTTTATTTATTTACTTTTTAATTTATTTTTGCTTACTCGGGCCCCGTTTGACGACTGCCTGCGTCGAGTTGTGTGTCGTGACTGCCGTACTGGAGTGCCCACATGGGATGGTGAGGAGTGCGGGTGGTGACAGTGGCTGTCCAGCTGGCATTCAGAGCGGGTGCCAGATGGAACGCTGTTTTGTAATGCTTGGTTTGGCTGCAGACTGGTAGAGTCCTCTTTAGCTGCTGCAATTCTGCCACGTGACCACATCATACTGGAGCTGCTAATGTGCTAATGAGTTCTGTTGTCAGTAATGGACACGTTTGTGGTCAAGTCTGTGCCTTTTACTGTCTTCAGTGCTAGTCACTTGTTTTTCATATACATATATATACAGTGGAACCTCCCTTTACGAACCTTTCGGTTCACAAACTATATTTTCGCCCATTGTTGTCGTACTGCGTCTCGGTTCACGAACCACATAAGCCGGCAACGACGGTCGTGTGTGCACGTCAGCTGCTGTTTAGCTTTCGTGCAGTGCGCATCTCCGTTCAAATTCGCCTTGCTGTCTTTTGAATTTCATTGTGATTTGTGTTCTACTTCATTATAAACTATTAAATAAGACACAATGGGACCAAAGAATGACAGTGATAACAAAGGAAAAAGAAAAATGACCAGAATTGCTGTAGAGATGAAGACAGAAATCATTGGTAAACATGAAAATGGTGTTTGTGCCATTGATCTGGCTTATCAGTTTGGTCTGGCAAAATCAACGATCTCTACTATAAAAAGTAAAGAGAAGAATAGGTTAGTGTAGCAAGAGGGGTGAACGTTATTACTAAACAAAGATCACAGACACTTGAAGAAGTGGAGAAATTGCTGCTCATTTGGATAAATGAGAAAATGTTACCTGGCAACAGTGTTTCCAAGGCTATTATATGTGGAAAAGCAAGGCGATTTATGCCGTCAGCTCCTCTCTGTACAGGTAAAGTAACATTAAATTAAGTTTATATTTATTAAATTTGTCTATATTTTATCTGTTTAGTATTGTGTTTATCAATTTTTGTGTTAGATTTAATGATTTTTTTGGGGTCCAGGAACGGATTAATTCATTTCACATTGATTCCTATGGAAAAAATAGTTTCGGTTCACGAACTTTTCACATTACGAGCCGCCTTCAGGAACCAATTAAGTTTGTGAGCCGAGGTTCCACTGTGTGTGTGTGTGTGTGTGTGTGTGTGTGTGTGTGTGTGTGTATATATATAATTTTTGTTTTTACTGGAAATGTCATACAGCTGAACCCATGAAGCAGTTTTGTCAATATGTGGAATTTTGGTTTTTGACATTACAGCAAACAGAAGGAAATCTGAATCATTTCACATCCCATTATTTCTTTCCAGTGGTCTGTCAAGTTTCTCCCTCAGCAATGAGGAGGTTACCACCATCACCCCTCAGCAATTTTTTCCAGACTTTTCCCAAATCCACAAAAGGTCAATGCAATGCTGCCTTCTTCTTTCCAGACGTTTTTTCGAGCTGCCGCGGTCAGTCTTTTGATCAGACGGACTACCCGGAGTGTGGGTATTTTGGAAGTATGCCAGGCAGTACCTTCTCAACAAGTCCCAACGTAGCATCCACTGGGACGTTGCTGCTGCCCGACGGTCAGCTGGTACAGGTTGGTTTGGTGTACTGGTTATTGAAATGTCACACATGAATGTGTCTCAGAATGACTGTTGGCAGAGATTTGTTTTCTTGCTTTAGCAATGTTGTTCTGGATTCTTGAGACTTGCTCAAGACCCCTCTGTTTCTTGCAGACTAACCTTTCCACTGAAAGCAGCAGCAGATTGCCACAGGCCTCCTCATCTGATTCGCTGTCAGACACCAGCTGCCTCAGGCAACCGTTGACCTCAGAACTAGCTTTCAACCCAGACAGCATGACGTTGGAAACCAAGTACAAAGGGCCGATGGGTTGTAGCTCGCAGAGCGAGTACCACTCTGCCAGTCTGGCCTCGTACGAGCCACAGGTCTTTGCCACAATTGTGACGGCAGCATCCGCAGGCGTGTCGCCTGTTTCTCAGGACAGCTCTTACTTGTACCCGACCTCCTGCGTGAAGTACAGACACAGCTCCTCCTCCGCCGCCGCGTCCTCCGTCATCACCCATACGGGCTCCATGGCCAACATCATGGCGACGGAGCCACGTGGACAAGGCTACTTCCGAGACGAAACCTTCCCCACCTTTCCGTACACACCCGTGACCTATGCCCCGCTGCCTGGGGCTCAGCCTGTCGCTCCCTCACAGAGCACGCTGCGCTGCTTCCCCTTGACCCAGCAGCTGGCCAGCAGGGGGAAGTGCAAACAGAAGAGCGCTGAGGTCAAGATGGCTGCCGCCGCTCCACCTCCTTCCCCTCTGCACACCAGCTGCTTAGCCAAGCTGCTATCCACGGGCACACAAGAGCGTGCGTACACCTTCTCTCCTCCCATTTCTGTGACGGACGTAACGTTGAAACCAATTCACTATTAACACTGTTTGCTTGAATTGTTATATTAATATTGTGTTAAAATTAAAAATTAACAATAATGCTTATCTAAACAATTAAGACTGTTTATGAGCATTAAAACATTTTTTTTTGTTTTGTTAACTAAGTCCTGCACTTGGATACTATTTACTTATTTACAGGTAAACCGACAGTTGGGCCTTCATTAAGTGGGGCAAAAGGTCACAGTTCAACATCTCCCAGATATCCTGTGAGTCTCTTGAGTTTTGTAAATAAGGCAAACAAGATTTTCCAGTTTTAGTTTCTGCAGTGTTCCCGTTAACACTTTAATATCCAGTCAGCTGGTACATAAGTCAGTCTGACCTCATGTCACCCTCTGAGCTGCCAGTGTAGAAGTTTTATTTTTGGTTTCCCAGCAGGCGGGTGGTGTACTCGGGACTGCCCCGGCAGCTCAGAGGCAGCACAGCGGCCTGCAGTCCTCTGGGCCTCGCCAAAGGTCCTCATCGCAGGGCTGCACTGTGGGAGCTCTGCACACCCAAGCTCCTCCACCCACATATGGGCCGCTCCGCATCCCCAAAATGGAGAAGCTGTCCCCAGTGCAGACCTATGGCAGTGAGAGGGCAGCCAGGACAGGTTAGAGGCACGAATGAGCGGGCATAAAAATATTTTTTCAGAGCACATTATGAAATGCTAATACAAATAATTTCCTCAGAAAAATATACTGTGAATGGTTTTTTTGCTCGTTAGCCACGGTGTAAGTGGGGTAAACCACTCCGAGGTGTGTGGTTCAAGGAAAATAATCAACTCGTACTTGGTTAACGGCCCTCCGTTTTGCATCAGACAGCATCAGAAATTTGTGTTACAAGTTAATGTTCATTAGCGCGCCCGATCTAGCCATGCTGTTAACTGTGTGAATGGCACAGTGTGGGTTTTTCTTGGTCAATGAATTGTAGTGGTTACATGTCCTACTAATTTAATTAATTCAATTCACAGTTTGAAAGTTTTGGAAACTGAACAGACTAAATTAAAATGTGAGTGAATGTATGATACTGAGTGTACAAATACAACCATGCGATATTTTCCATTCATATAATTAGGATTATCATAGGACTGTTTGCTGAGCCACTCTTTATGGGTGCGTGAGGTGCTGGTAGCTCATGACCTGCCTGGAGGAGAACCTGATTTATGTATATGTACAGTATTCTGTCCTGGTTATAGACAGGGCTCTTGTATAGCCAGATTTCTCATCATCTTTCATTGGACATTTCAGATGCTTTTGTTTTACTTGTACCTACACAGCCAGGTTATTAATTAAAGGTTAAGATGCTTGTCATAGGTAATATGACAAATATACTGTGTCTGAGCAGCAAATGTGAGGCAGATGACGTACTTCTGTTGACATGTTTACTTTATTCCATGCTCCAGTGGGTTTCTTAGGGAGTTCAGGCCAAGTCTCCCCACCGAATCCCATGGAAAAAAGAAGCACCCCCCCATCAACACACTCCCTCCCCGGACACCCCAAGACAGAGCAGACCAAGGTGAGACCTGCCTACCACCTGACATGTAATGCGTGTGCAACTGACAAGCCAAAAACGCATCACAGTTTAATGTAAACACTAAGTGCCGGCCCTGTTTATGTACCCTCCTAGGGAGACGCAGCTTGGAATCTTCTTCCCTAGTTAGGAATGCAAGGTTGTAAGAAGTGTAATTCTGCAGTTGTGTTATTATGGCTGAACATAAAAAAATAAAGAGATAAATTTAGATTTCCCAGCCTGCCATCAGTGTGATCAAAGAGAATTTTTAAATTTTCTTCTAGCTGTCTGTCTGGTTTCTTTATTGAGGATGTGCTTGACATTTTGAGGAAAGCACTTCCTGCACAGTGTCTGATATTTAATCTCCTACAGACGGACAGCAGGAGAATAACACACATCTCGGCGGAGCAGAAGCGACGATTCAACATCAAGCTGGGCTTTGACACCTTGCAGAGTCTCGTCACCACCCTGAGCTCACAGCCGAGTGTAAAGGTGACTTCTGGGAAGGCACCTGTCGCATGCCCGACGGCTCGTGTCCAGAGCAGCTGAGATCCAAATAAGGCCTTGCTGTTTATTCATTAACACAATTACTGATAATCTACACAAGAACATAGGTTGCTATAATGTACGTCTTTGCTAAGGTGAACGTATGCGATGAATAACCATTTTGCTAATGGTGGTGAGTCACTTTTTAGAAATGTGTATCTACTCTGCCTTATAAAGCGTGGGTGGTCTATATACTGCAAATGTAAGAAAATATAAATAACGTTAAAATTTATTCTTCTGTGGTGGACTGGCATCCTGTCCAAGGTCTACTAGCTGGATGACTACCTAAGCACAGTAGAGGCCTTGAAGGGTCTGTAGATGGACAGTTATTCCTTGCCTTAACGCTTACTGTGCCAATGGGCCTACAGATCAGCAAAGCCATGACCCTGCAGAAGACAGCTGAGTACATCAGCAAGATGCAGCAGGAACGTGCCCAGTTGCATGAGGAGACCCAGAGGCTGCGAGAGGAGATAGTGGGCCTCAATGCAGCCATCAAGTAAGAATCAGGCCTGCACACTGGCTTTTGTGAAAGAATGTATCCATGGAGACCATATGTGTGGATACATGAGCTTTTATTTAAACCAGCTAAAGAGGATTTAAGGTGCACATTTATATTGCTGAGTGTGACATGTTGAAGGTGCCGGTGTATGTCCCTTAAATGCTGTCCCATGCAGACACTGACCTGCATGCCGCACTCTCTCTCCATGCAGTCTGTGCCAGCAGCAGCTCCCAGCTACGGGCGTGCCAATCACCCGGCAACGCTTCGACCACATGAGGGACATGTTCCGTGAATACGTCAGGACTCAGACGCTGCATAACTGGAAGTTCTGGATTGTATCCTCCCTTGCTGAAGGAACGAGACGAGATTGGGATAATATGCTTTTTCATGAGTGTGACAGGGTTGGATACTTGGTAAGAGGATGTCAGGAGAAAAGTTTATCTGCAGAGGTAACTGATCACAAAGGATAATGGAAAAGAGGGTAAAAGGCAAGCCAGTTAAAAGGAAAAGTCCATTTGAAACAGTTACTTTTTCTGGTAGATTCCACAGCTGAGACTTTGCTCACGGAAACAAAAAACGCTCCTTAACTCCAATCGGTCCCAGTTTAGTGTCATCTTTGAGCCACTCTTTGAGTCTTACAATGGGATGGTGTCTACTGCCAGTGTGGAGGAGCTCTGTCGCACCACAATGTCCTGGCTGGACCAGTACTGCTCCCTCCCAGTGCTGCGACCTGGTCAGTGATACAGGGCCGGTGCACCGGGGCCAGGCTGCCCACACACACAGAAAGAGTGTCTCACGCACAGAGTCTCTCTATCTCTCTCTCTCACACACACACACACACGGGCGCACAGTCTCTCTCTGCTTCTGAAAAACAAATTACCAAAACAGATTAAATTGTTACTATAAAGTGTTTGACATATTTGACATAAACACAAAGGTCATCTTCATCCTTGACTTTGACAGGGACCAGTTATGTTTACCACACGTACTCGGAAACTCTCCTTAATGCCACTTCATAGAAATGAATGAGTTTGTAATGGCTTTTTATGTAGGTGAGTCAGAGTAAATGGGATTTACTGCATGCAGTACAGCTTTAAGGTTTTACCATGTTTTTGAAGAGAACCGCTTTGTTGTAGAAGGTTCGGAACAGTTAGCCATCGGGACCACAGAGAACTCTATTATGAACGATACTTCAGTACTTCTGGACTTTCAATGCTCTGCTGTATCTGTAAGACTTTAATGACTGAAAACAGTGAAAAGTTTAGTTGTGCCATCTACTCTGCCATGCTTGCACGTGACTGTCAGAGGAAATTTTTAATGTGTTAAATCTCAGATGAAAGGATGTTTTGAAGCACTGCTGAGATTTCTGTTTTACTGGCAATCAAATAGTTAGGGAAGCTTTAAACTAATATTTTTAAATGTAATGTACGGTGACTATAGACACTTTTTTGGCACATTTTTCCCAATCTACTGTAACTTCATGCTTGCGAATGTGCAGATGTCTAGTGTGATATGGCCTACATATGAGCCTATTGGTCATTGGTTTTTGTACTATTTGTGAAACGATTGGATTGGTTACAGTTGTTATAACCTCTGATTGGTGCTCCACAGCTGTCCTGAGTTCACTTCGCCTCCTCAGCACCTCTACGTCCATTCTGACTGACCCCAGCCTGCTGCCTGAGCAGGCCACTATGGCCGTGACCCAGGCCCGCCCAGCCCGTGATTACTCTTAGCAGCTGCATAGAGTCACCCATACTACAAGTACTGCCAGCACCAAATAATGAAGACACCGTTGTTCCCTGTCCTACCTCCACTCAAGATCTTTCTCCCTGCCTGCTGGACACCAGGAACTGGTGCCTTTGAAGGATACTCCAATTGAAAAATGCATTTCTTATTCGTAACAGTCAATGGGTTGAAGCCCCCATTTCCTTTTCATAATACAAGAACAGCAGCTGTGTTTCCAGAATGACCTGTTATCACTGAGAGTATGCTGGGAAGCTAATGCTATTGGTGATAAGCATCCAATAAAAATTCTATGATGTTTTATGGAGGAACTTACTATAGGTGTATTAATATCAATGTCATCTTTTAAATTAATTTTTTTGTGTTTCAGGTTGTTTTTGCATATTGATTTAATCTTGTATAGGGTTTAGTTCCTAAATTGCTTTTAAATGATTGGTTACTTTATTTACAATAGTATTTTTCAGTTGTGTACCAGAATTTGTTTTGCAAAATTTGTAACACTTTAATCTGTCATATGTGTATTTCTATTGTGTTTCACTGATTGATCTCCCAAATTACTAAAAATTACATGGTAAAGTATTTTAAACTGTTGCAAAACTATCCTTTGAAGTTTATGCAATACGTTTTATATTTACAAATGTATGATTTTAGATCTTTATACGTATTTACATGACTTGGGCTCTTTCTCTACAGCATGTGCAGAATTTGAACAAGTTATTCACTCTTCGGATATATTGCTGTCTGAAAAGACAAAAAAGGTCTAACAAGCACAGAACACTACAGTCTTTTAAAAGGATGCTTGAAAATATATGGATCTATCATACTCATTACTGTGCTTGTTGACCAGTATTCTACATTTTTACAGTGCAATTAAGAGTGCCACACGAACACTTAAATAAGGGAGGAGAAAACATGTAACTATTTGTTCTGGCGGGGAACCCAGCGCTGGTGTTACACGAGCAGCCCATTCAGACAGGAATATCACAAAGCTGACAAAGCAGTATTTAATAATGGTGATCCCGGTGCTGTGTATTCTGATTGCTCAATGAGTTTTGGTAATTAATTAGTTAATTTCGATCAATTACTTAATAGTTTATAGTCCCAAACAATGAACTAACTGACTAGGAAATTAAGGTAAGCTAAATACTAATTTTCTTCGATGCCCACAAATGAGCCAAATCAAGTCGAAGGAAAAAATGCAGCTCGCGGTAGGTACTGCATCTAGATCATTGCTCTGTAATTACCTCGGAGAGTAATTTACTGAGAAGTTTTGTTTTGGATTAAGTCATCGTGCACAGCGGGTTTTAGCTAACAATATTGAGACAGTAATATACGAACATTGAGATGGATCGGTTAGACATTCCGCATCATTCCAAATAAAGTCCATCATATACTAAACCACAGTTTTAAGTTCTCCGGTAAAGGAAGCCACATTTTGCGAAGGGAGAAACTGACTGGTTATGCAGCTGTTCACAACTGCAGTTCTGAAATGGAATTGTAGACTGAGATTACGATAGTTGCTGTCCGGGGTTCTGAACTGATTCCTGTCTCAATGAATCCTGTGAAAGTATCTTAATCCAAAGGTGCCGCCTTCGTGTTGCTTAAAATTCACACCAAACGGAGATACCACCTTTGCAGGAGGAGTGTGTGTGTGTGTGTGTGTGTGTGTGTGTGTGTGTGTGTGTGTGTGTGTGCGCGCTCGCGCGTGCGTGTGTGTGTGTGTGTGTGTGTGGGGCAAAGTGTGTGCAATGCAACAAATAGAATAGATAGCCTCGTAGGAGTGTTGCTGTCTTAATTTAATCGAGTCTGACTTAACCCGAACATAACTATTTTGGCCGTGATTTCATCAGATCTATTATATGTATGTGTGTGTGTGTGTGTGTGTGTGTGTGTGTGTGTGTCCGCGCGCGGTTGAGCATGTGTGTATAATTACATATATAATTTTTTAGAAAGGGAAAAAAACGTTATGCAGCACGTAAAACACATTCATTCGTTATAGTGGCGATAACACACTAATTCGCCGGTCGTGTACACAGTATCGATATCGGTCTGTACGCAGTATTGATGCTGTGCACTAGATGGCGTTGGTGGAACATGATTACACACTGCATCAACACCCAGTTATTTTTGAAAAATGTAGACCAATAGCTCTAAATTGTTTTCAGTGTTTATTTGTTGTTTAAATCATGGTGTTTCGCAGAATGTTTGTGTAATGTTATTGATCTATGTATTAACGCATACATTATATTGCAACTGATTAAATTAATTTTCATTCGAATTGCATTTCAAATTGCGGTTCCGTGGAAAACTACGATAGTTTAATAGGTATAGTTTGGTATTTTGTTCTAGAAATAATAAACTTACCCTTGAGTCTATCACATGAAAATCAATATTAAAAATTAATTATGCAAGACATAGGTTTCCTTTTTATGCTTTACTTAAAATTTAAATAATACATTTTAATTATTAATGATAACAAAAGAGTATTTTTAAGGAGTATTTTAAAATTTTCCAGCACGTTTTCGACAGTTGCATTTTTATATCGACAGATCATTCTTCCATCCCAGTGTTCGCGATTTGATTTGCAAGGAGAAAATAGAGTGCAAGAGCGCCTCCGAAGCTGCAGAGGGTGGTGTTATATATGTTGGATACCACTCCCTCCATTATTGACAGCTTTGCTGTTCAATGCGCTGTCCAGCACTTCAGCACTGAGCAGCTAGAGACTGGAGCTCGGCTCGGTAATCAACTGTCTGTTCATAGAAGAACACTCGAAAACACGGCTCATCACTAGCGAAATCGCAATAACTGCTACTCTGCAAGCGGAGCGTCATTTGAACTCAGAATATCCGCAAAGCGGAAAAAAGGTAAGGTCCGCTGATGCGCGCTCCGTGCGCGTGCACGGGATCAGCAGTAAGTTAGCGGCAGCAGACCCTTGCATCAGAATAGCTAGGCAGATGTAGCTAGCTAAAATAACCCGATTAACTCATTGTTGTCTGAGGCTGTAGAATTATAAGGTATGTAAACTGGATGCGTTATTTTCTGTGATCAGCCACGAATTTGATTGTAAAAATATAAATTAAATAATGCTGATAACAGTTTAAAATATTTTTTTAAGATGCAAGTATACTTGATGGAGTACATGTATTTTAATGTGAATTACGGTGACAGTTTGTAGTACAGTTCCATAGCTGTCTTAAGACCATAAGTGTACCATGGGTTTGTTTGTTATTATAAGGAAATTTATGCAAATAAAATCCATACAGGCTTTACAGCACAGAGCCGAATTTAGGCTGCTGATTTTTAGTTTGTGAGATTACAGTTCGTTAACACTATAATTACACTTAACTGCGTTTGAAGACTTTCACGACAATAACGTATATATAGCGAAGATAATGCTGAGTGAATCGCTAGTAGTTTTCTGGATAGTAACAAATAGGGATGGTTGGAGTGCGCTTTATAGCATTCGGACTTTCACATTAATCTGCTTAGTTTGTTAGTGGCTGTATCACAGTATACAGCATTTCCACGCCACAGTACAAAATCTAAAACAGAAACAGTTTTACACTTTTAACTATTTGCTGCGATTTTTGAAAACAGAATTTCCTTTGCACGCAAGCCATTTTATATTTTAATTGAAGAACACAGTGTGCATTGTCTGTATTTTGATACGAAGTTCGGAATGCATTTTAAAAATAAACAGAAAAGGTTAACTCTCAGAAATTAAGTGACTCTTCTTCGGGTGCTAGCACAACAGAAGTGCAAATATTTTTACAGGATATTTCATTTTGTGAGCGACAGTGCAACATACGCGAACAGGACTGTTTTTTGTCAGACTGTTGAAATGAGACGCCGAACATTAGATAATCCATTTGTTTTTCCAGTCAGTTCGGTTTGTCTAAGTAGTTTATATTCAGTCTTTATTTAACTTGCTTTTCACGACATCTTCATGTTATCGTTTGGACAGGAGTCGTTTTATATAGATGTTTAACCTTTTCCGTAAGGGACACATAGAAGAACTGAATATGGGGTATAAAGGTCTGCGTTCTCTACAGTGTAGTTATTCTCCCATGCTATCACTTTTTCAACACTACCACAGTCTGATAAACAATGGGAAGACAATCGATGTGTTGCAGTGCTTAATCAGATACTTTAAGAAAAACGTAAACACCAAAGCATATCGATAACAGTTGTCTTTAATAGAAATACTATATCCTCAACAACCTATCTGCTATACATTACAACGGGAAATCATCATCGTGCTATAATATAAAACAGTTATTCTTTTTGTATTGAATAAACGGTTAGAGGCTTTGACTTTCCAAAGTAAGGATCTATTTTAATGTGTCCACTGGCAGTTTGCATTTTTAACAGAATTACACGAATCTAAGGGTGCTGTTTAAAACAAATTTATTCATACTTGAGTTCCTTGTGTTTTGGTTGAAAGTACTGAACATAACTCGGTGCAAACCTGTATGTATATATTTTCCTAACCCTGCAGAAACCATGCAGTAAACTAGAGAGTAAAATTCTTTACTAGTGTGTACAGTGTTATTAGGACCTTGTATGACTATTAAATTCAAAGTGTCACTCACAAGTTTGCGAGAGGTTCTACATATACTTAGTCATGTAGTTATGAGTGTAACACGGGGTATTCGTGATGTCAAAGTCAGTGTTGAAGTAAAATGCAAAGTGCTATAACTCAAAGTTTGTGTTACCATAACGGATGTGAACTGGTGGTCAGGACAAGAATGCAATTAGTTCCCCAAGCGAGGGACTCGGGTCTTTAGCCCAGCAGGCTAATCGTCTTGTCTAGTGTGTGGGCTCTGGGTTCAAGCCCTGGTCCCTTCCATTACATTACACACGTGTTAGCCGGCGTTCTACAGGGTTAACATCTGAATTGCTAGTTTTTTAGGTTTACATGCATTTCACACTATTGCAGTTAGGCTCCAGAAATGGTGCAAATTAAAAGAAAGCTAAAGATTTATATGAAAAAGATTATTTTTAAAAAATTATTAAACAATTTCCAGACAGTTGAGGTTTCTAAAGCATTTAAAATAAATGTAGTACGTCAAATTGCTTAGCAACTAATAATAGTCTGTTTATTGTGGACATTTTTATTAGCAAAAAAGTCCATTGCCTTCAAGAAAAATAATGTACACAGTTACAGTATATGGGTATCATTTTGAAGAGGTTTTCATAGATCCACCTTAAAATTGTATTCTCTGCAGTGTGATCCCGCTGTGGCCGACACCTCTGTCATTTGCTATCAGACCCAGAGGACCAAATGACATGAGAGTGAATGTCTCCAGTGTGTTTGTTCAAGTCTGATTTGCACTTTGTATGTGTGTGTGTTTGTGTGCGGGTGCATGTGTGTGTCTTTTCCCCACCCCCGTCATCTGTCCCAGCAGAAGGATTATGCTGTATTTAGGTCTTCTGTGTTCTTTATAGTCAGTATCTGAGATGACAAATGGTAAGGTTTTAACAGCTCCTGATGAGTTATTCACATAAGAATGAACATTGACTTTTTATCAACTAGATGGTGGGGCTTCCTCTTTGATGTCAACCGCTGATTTTCTTGCCTGCTTTTTTGCCCATCATACTTTTTTTTTAGCACAGAATATTTATATTCAGTCCAAATGATCACACTGAGAACAAGCTTGTGTCCTGGAAAAAATATTGTTTGAATGTTCACCTCACTTCTGTCCATTTTAGCTCATGTTCCAGTTGTTTCCCATTTGTGTCCAGCAGAGTCATTTTGCTGCACTGTGAGGGTTTCTGAAAGTATGAATGATGTTAAAACAAAGGTTCTAGTGTGGATAAAGGTAATTACCTCAGCATCAAATGGTTTTGCCTGCTACAGTGCGCTAGAAGCTCTTTGTGCATGAAATGTGAATGCACATTCTGCTTGTGCCTCCCGCTTGAAGACAAAGGTACAGAATTACCCCTTACCACCCAAGAGGAAAACGCGGGGTGCTCTGGGAGATATTTCCATCGATTTTGTTGTTCCTTATAATCATTTTTTCCCTGGGCTATGGAAAGTTGTTTGGGAGCAAGCGGTGGGTTGGGAATTGGAGACATACCTCTGCAAGCCTGCCGTTCCTTTTAAATGCACGGTTGCAGCAGTACTCCGTGGGAAGTGCTACCAGATAAACGACCAGATAAACAGCATTTGATCTGTGCTCTTACAGATCCCTGCAGTCAGGGCTGCAATTCTGAGGTCGTTGTGGCATAAGGCTACGCTGTACATGTCTGTGAAGGAGACGTCCCTCTGCATTGGGCTGCATAGGTAATGAACTTGGACTCTTTCTGCTGTGCTCGGTGCAATTTCTGTGAAGAACTGATGCATTCTGCTTCAGCAGGCAGTCACCGTGCCTCTGAGTTTTTCCCCATGGCACATGTATTAGCAGTGTTTTTGTCATGCACATGCGATGTATTTACATTATCCATTTAAAGTCGATTGAGAAATATTCTGACAGTGTTTGGATAAGGCCAGTGAATTCCGTCAAGCCTGTCTTTAACTGTCTGATGACTGACTGGTTGTCAGATTGGATTTTGACGTAAAATGAAGCAGACTATCAGACAGTCCCCGCAGATGGAGGGGTGTATATTTATCCAAATTCACAGGGTCCCGTTTTTGTCTTTGATACATTTGGGGGCAGACGCCTGCAACTATTTTGAGTAATTATGCAAGATGATTCATCTTCTGAACAAAATTTGTTTGAACTCCTGTTTTGAGCCTATGGTGTCTTTAGGCAAAATGACGGAATAGGAATGCAACGGCAAACTTGCAGCTTGTTGATAAACTGCTTTTTAATTTACTGTCTAGACAGTGTTCTTTGTCTTGTTTGATTTTATTTTGGGTGCATAACATATCTGTATGTAGCCAGCTTGTTGTTTCTTATGGAGAGCAGCACTATGATATCCTATGAAATTCCAAATTCATGGAGTATAGTTATAATCTTTACATTGTGCTTCCAGTGTCTAGTTAGCAGAATAACATTTAGAAGATTGTTTTAACCAGATCTCATATATTTAGTTCAACATTTTTTTTTGTCTTTGCCTGTGTTTGTAGCCATATGTAATAAACAGGACTGTATTCGCTCCAGTTTAGTTGTTTTTTTATGTGGTTATTTATGTCAAAAGTGCCAGTTCTGTCTTAATCCTGTTTGATTAATTCCTTGATAAATTTGTTTACCTCTTCTCCTTTCACCTTTGTGGATCTGCTCTTAAAATCTGAGGAGATCAGATAAATCCTGCAGAGCCCGTTGGGTTGTGATTAGCTGTTTTTGGCTTGTACGTCGGCTCACGTTGAGTCCTGCAGTTTGGAATGGGCGGTGTGCGGAGCACACGTCCTCTGAGGAACAAGAACAGACATGAATGGGGTGTCATGAAGCAGCATCTTTGTATGTGTGCCTGTCACATTAACTCTTCCATCAAACAAATATATTGGTGATCTCTTTTTTGTTGTTGTAGGGCTCTGTGCAAAGGGAAAGAGAATCAGGTTTACGGCCAAATATGTTTGCCACATACAAGGAATTTGTTTTCTGCATTTAACCCATCCCCCTGGGGGGGCAGTGGGCAGCCACATGCGGCACCCAGGGAGCTAGCAGTTTTTATTGAGTGTCTTGTTCAAGGACATACCTAGAGCCTGTGCTGGGATTTGAACTAGGAGGCTTCTGCAGCCCAACCTGATGTTCTATCCATTGAGCCCTCAGGCCAGATGCAAAGTGTAACCCTGTTCCTAAACTCAAATAATTGACCTTTAAGAACATGTTGAGTCTCATGAGGTACATGAAGACTTTCCAGTCAGAGATGTCTTCAGGTGAGTGTACCAGAAGAACAGTCGGTGAGTACAAGGAAAAAATGACATTTGTCTGTGAGTTGTTCACTAGAACATGTTTGCATTTGTGCTTACAAGTGTTAATAATCACAAAAGGAGAATGTTGCGCTCAGTCCCCTGTACAGGCTAAGCTAAGTGGCTTGTTTGTTTTTTTGTTACCTACTTCGTGAAAGGGAACTTTTGAACTGCAGTCAGTTTTGCAGTCATTGTAAATGAATGTATTATGAAATTTCAGTCAGCTCACACTGAAACTACTCTGATTTCTTTTTCAAACAGTCATGCACTTTCATATTCTCTTTAGTCTGCAGGATTTTGATTAATTCTGTTTTCAAAGACTTCACACTTGATTAAGATCGCTAACCTTGTACAGTCCTAAAAACTATTATTTATAAATTAAATTAAGAGTTTGGTTAAAAAGTAACTTTAGTTGTAAAAGTAAAAGTAAAAGTTGTCTATAGTATACCAGTCATTTACACTGAAATATTGTATATAATTTTCTTTTAATCCATTAATCCATTAATACTTTTGGTAATCATATTATTCATAATGGAAAGAAATAACACCATGACTTTTTTGCTTGTAAGACATATGTTTACAAAGCTTTTTGAAGCTCGTCTTGCATACGACACTGCAGTAGTACTTTGACCAGCAGAGCCGGTGTGTCAGAGACTAAATAAATCCGTGTTTTATAAGGAAGGTTGTCAGTATTTGTATTAAGGCAACATTTGGCATTCAGAGGCAAACAGAATTGGCACAGTTGCGGCTGAGTTCCAGCGCCTTAACCAACACTGTGTTTTTAAGGACCATGTTAACGTTCGTTACCTGATCTTCATCTGTCCCTCATCGTTCTCTCGAACTTCAGACTGGCTTTGAAGTTCCCTCAGAGAGGAAGAGTGCGGGGGTAGGGAAAGTGTGGAGAGTGAGCGTCGATGTGCTGATGATCTTTTGATCTTTCTGACATGTTGGGCTTTCCTCTGGGACCGAGGCTGTCATGTGGTGCTCTCACATTGAGATTCAGCGGCTTCCGTGCAAACATGCCGCACCTTCCTGCACTGGCAGTACCATGCATTTAGACATCTCAGAATGTAATAACTGACGGATGAGTTTGTGTATTTGCAGGACTGGTTGTAAGGGCGTCATCATTCACCAGATTCATTTATAGCAGTAAAAAGGTGTGTGTGTGTGTGTGTGTGTGTGTGTGTGCGTGTGTGTGTGTGTGTGTTTGTGTTGAGAGGCCAGATGAATGGGTGGAGACCTGGAGAGGCACCAGGAAATTACATTCACTGATTTGACTCCCTGTTAATAACCCTTTGGTGCAGAGTGTACGGGGGTGGCACACGGCTGCCTGACACTGCCGGCGTGAGGCGTCCGGTTCTTTGGTGAGATTCCTCACGTGACCCTGTCCCCCGCCACTCCTGCACGAGGCCCTGAATTATGCAAGAGGAGTGTGTCCGGTTCCAGTGCGCTCCCCCATGCCCCCCTGTCCGCCGTCCCAGGTTCGGTTACAGAAAGCGTGGGTGGGGCGAGGAGGACGGGGAGTCGGATAACTCGAGCACCATTCAGGCCGAGCAGCTGCTCCCTGATGAACCGCAGCGTGGAACCATCTGCTCTGTGGAGGCGTGCACAGCCGCCGCGGCCACCTGTGAGCTCGTGCCCTTGACAAGAGAAGCCGAGAAGCGGCACAGAGACGGTGGCACTGGCGTCGCGATTCACCTCTGCCATCCCCCAGATGTTGTGCTCGCGTTTTGTATTCTGTTTTCAGCATGCTCAAAAACGCGCCGACATCCATACCTGGGAAATTAAGCACTTAAGCTTCCCACTCAATGTTCATTGGAAGTTATTTTAATTAATATTTAATAATAATTTTTTTAAATTATTATTACTGTCATGGTTTATGTGACTGTTGGAAAAGGAATTATCACAGATGTGTACCTCCCAAATTGAGTTATACTGATGCAATATTAAAATATATGTTCTTGTTTATAATATGCCAAAAAGATTAATAATATTTTTTTTACTTTATATGAAATGTCCTTTTTTTAGGACATTTCATTTAAGGTTTGAACAAAATTACCATACCTTTGCTTAAAACTAGAAAAATTAAGTAGGATGTTTTAATGTCTGCCTGCATGACTGTTCAGGGTATTCGAGTCAGGGATGTTTCTCCATTTGGCAGGTTACAAATGCCTCTATGTGGGCACTTAAAGCGACAGTGACAGCTTCAAATCTTGACCCTGTTCCTCCATTTCCTTTTCTTTGTGTCTTTTCAGTACCAGCTAGGTGTGATGTCAATTCAGTGGCATCATGGGAACAGTCGTTCATGAACAACGGAACTGTAGTCTCCCTGGTAATGAATAATTAGTGCATCCTTTCTTAGGAGCTGTTGAGTATGTGCGTGCGCATGCGCGCACTTGTGTGTGCGTGTGTGTGTGTGTGTGTGTGTGTGTGTGTGTGTGTGTGTGTGTGAAGGAAGCGTAGGGGTGCTTATGTCAGTGTTTACCTGCGTGGGGGATCTTGTGTAGGCAGCAGAATAAGTGGATGCACACTGCTAATTGGAAGCTGCAGCCACTTGTTGTGTTATTACCGGCAGCGGTGTGATGAAAAGGGCTTCCTTCACACAAGCCGCTCCGCAGGAGACGAAGGTCTGGGCAATTTTCATTTGCGTTGTGAAAAAAAAAGTGACATTTAAATATGCAGTGTGTGACACGGTTGCTTGCTCACCACACAAAAATATTTGTGTATATTCAGCTCCACAACCTCTGTGTAGAGGTTTACACTGGCCAAATACACAGCAGCTTAGCAGGTAACCTTTATGTTCTGATTAATGTGAAAAGGGAGATTCTTTTTTTAAAATACGATTTTAGAGAACCGCACAAACAATTTTACTAATGAATATTATTTAGATCATTTTAGCAAACTAAGAATTATGGGTCTACTGTCCTTATAAGGAAGGGCTGCTAGGGAAACGAGTTAGGGCTTATGGGATGTAAAATTTTTTATTCAAATGCTGAGAGCTTAGTTTAAATTGCAGGGAGGAAAATAACTTTGAACAATACTATGATGAATTGTTAAGCAAAGGGTATATATTTTCATAACATTTGCGTTGAATATAAATATAGACTTGCTTGTTTGGCAGTTTTATTGTAACATTTAGATGGAAACTGTAGTAATTGGTTTAAATGTGCTTCTAAGGTCTGAGCTAGGGGCTTGCTTCGATTATAAGTATGGGCCCTGTTCATTTCCAAAGTGAACAGGAGTGAGAAGTGATAGAATGTAGATTTGCAGAGCCAATGTGAGAATTACATTATGATTTAGTGGATGAGAATTCAATGTAATGTACAGTGCAGTGCTTTATGTGGGCAAAAGGATCATCTTGGCTCACACTCCACGTTTGTGCCCACATCATTACCTTGTGTCTGGCCTGTCTGTGCATTTGCATATCTTTGTAGGCACTGTAAATGTTGACTAATGCGATGTTCTGGATTTTGTGGTTTCTTTGATAAATAGTACTGATTACTTCTTGATTCATGCAGCCTGCTTGTGAGACCTCTCACACAGAGTAATAAGAAACAAATGCCTGTTATTGCGAGATGTTGTGCCTGTACAGAAAACTACTTGTGTCTGGAAATGCAGGTTCTTGCTAAGAAATTCCCGCTGACGTGTTAAAACATGGTTTCATAAAAAAAATTAAAAATGTCCTGTTTAGACCCGTAGGCAGAGATTCAGATCGTGGACATAGTCCAAAAACATCAAGTTTTGTAGGAAGATCCTCTGCTAACTGTTTAAGTGTGGTTTTCAGAAGTCTTTAATTCCAGGTATAGATGTTGAGTTATGGTGATTTTTGGCACAAACACTTTCCATTGGCTCGGGCTGTTGTCCTTTGAGCCAATCAAGCCTGCCCTCACACCAGAGTGTCTCTGCTCCAATTTACACATCATTCATAGGTAGCATATGGGTTGATTGAAACTGGGCTGTCGTGAGCACTCAAGTCAGTTCCATTAAGACTTATATGTAGCGCCTTTCACAATGGAGTTCTAGTTTCCAGGTCTCATAACCACAAGGTGAAGGAAACACCATAACAATAAAGGCAAAGCTAAACCCAAACAACAGCAGGGTAGGGGAGCCCAAAACACCATAGTGAGGAAAAAAGAAAAAAACCTCTGGGGCTCACAGGTACCCTATCTTTAGGGCAGCCTTGCATTTGTGTTAATGTCCACATGTCTTGGGGATGAGAAAGGTCGTGTTGTTATGAACTCCAATATGCCTGGGTTGGCTCCTTTCCTGACCAATCTGTTTATTAGTCTGTCCTGCTGAGACGATATTTTCTTTGCCCGTGCACCCTCAGAGCCGTGTTATTTCCGGAATTACAGTAATTGCCCATAACGCCCAGCAGACTTCTCCACTGTAAATGGCAGCCAATAGGAGGAGCTATGATCTCCGGGGACTAAATTTAAGGACGGATGTTAGTACGCTTCCTCCAGCTGATGCACAACATGCCCCTTTGGAAGAAACAAATGAGCGCATCCACTAAGGTGATTTCACTCAACGCCGTGTTAAGATAGCTTTTGTATGTTGGGCAATAGACCACAGCTGGAACAATTGCAAGTTTAGCCAAATGGTGGGGCTTTGAGACTGTGCACTCTTTTATTTTGTAGGTCCTGTTAAAGAGTGTGTCTGTAAGTAATTAGTAATTATTAAGTGGCCATGTTCTCTCTTTCAGTCAGAAAGCTCTTTTGCACTCTGCTCTGTATGCTGCTATTTTAGACTGGTAAGAATATTATATTTCTTTTTCTTTTCCTTCCAAAAGATAATATTGTCTAGGACATCTTTATCAAATTTCTCATAAACCCATGAATGTAAAATATGACACTTGGATGCTGGAAATCTTATCAGTTTACATTGTACTGACCAAGCTTTTTTATTGCTCGTATGCTAAAAATTAAATTTTCACCCTACAAGAGGAGTCTATTATTAAATGCATTTGATGTTTTTCCAAATAAATAAATAAATAAATAAATAAATAAAATGGAAGCAGCTTACTAATTATAAGTTCTAGGAAATAAAGTTTTTTCTCTCATAGAATATTTTGTTACATGAGCACTGAAAAATTCAGCATGTTCAGATTGTTGCAGAAATGCCACAGACATGTGAGTGTGTAGTCAGAGAAGCACTTCGAAAGGCCTTCTGCAGAAAGAACAAGTTAAACCCCTCATGTGCCACCGAACAGTTGGCGGAGTGGCTGCACGGCCACCTGTCAGCACACCTGCACATCTGCTGTGGCAAGGAGCCGAGAGACGGCCAATCACAGGAGACGCAGTCATCCAGGCCTCTGCAGAGATTTTAAAGGACTCGAGACACAGCTCTCTCCAAAGTGTCCGTTTCATTTTAAAATTGCAAGGCCTCCTTATGTGCAGAAAGACAGTGATGTGAGTGCGCATCCAAGTGGCGTGGCTGCTTTGGACGTTCAGTATAGCCTCTTGTGAAGCCTTCTAGCTTGGCTTTGAGCTTTACACCAGTGCAGAGGCTTCAGGGCTGTGAGCTGGCAGAGGGAACACCAGTACTGGGCATCGCTTTGGGTCACTGTTTCCATAGTGATGTGTGGAAAGTCCAGTACAAGTCTAATCCTCAAAATGTATTGGACACTCAGTATTCATAAACAACACCTATGTATGTGTGTATATA
>JABJVR010025123.1:0-23562 GCA_025773905.1 Chitala chitala
GTAGTGTAGTGTAGTGTAGTGTAGTGTAGTGTAGTGTAGTGTAGTGTAGTGTAGTGTAGTGTAGTGTAGTGTAGTGTGCCAATGCATTTTTTTCATGTATTCTCAACAGCTGGAAACACTGCTGAGTTGTTTCTGAACCACTTCTCATGTTTACCTTGGTTCAGGTAGGGTGACATAACCGGCAGTACTTGTCCAATAAAATGGTTTTCAAAAGGTGGAGTTCACCAATATGGAACAAAACCTCTCAAAATACACACAAAAGCAATTACTGCCCACAATTGAAATGTTGGCTGTTACGGTTATTAAAGGCCCCTTACCTACAAATGCAGATATGACCCATTAGAACACGCTTCACTTAACATTTTCAAACATTATTGTAAGCCATGGTGCACACACGATCTCTCCAGTTCTGTTTTTTCAGGCATATTATGTTTATAATGCAGGAATAATCCCAATAACATAAAAGCTTCAATGTCCTTCTAAGATGGGTTTTAATGGATGTTAATGGTATTGAGTTTTTAAACCATTAGACAGTAAGGAGTCATTGTTGCATTATCTCACATTTAAAGAGAGAGCTCCAACCGCACTATATTACTGTCTGCCCTTCAGTGAACTGGAAACAACAACAAACATAGAAAGAAGTAAATAGATCATTCATGTTCATATGAAGAGCCTTAACATAGTTTATAACTTACAGCTTGCTATGGTAATAGTCAGACGCCAGTCTATTATGAGTTTGAACATTGTTATCTCGACTGAAAGGGTAATGTCCTCTATTTCTCTTCTCTCAATTTATACATCTATCAGTATTTTATGCCTTAACACACACACACACACACACACACACACACACACACACACACACACACACACACACACACACACACACACAAACAAAGTTTCACCAAGGAAATTTCCAGCAGCAAATTGAGAAAATTAATTACTTGTGCATTTGTATAATTTTCAAAACGATCTAAGAATGAACTTCTAATTATTTGACAGTCGTTCTTTTTTCCTCCCAACTCACAAACTGTGTCCCTTCAGCCTTTGCAGCTCTTACAGTAAATAAGCGTATTGATGACAGTAGAGTCTCAGACTGGTTCTGAAAGCCCCGTGCCAGTTTGTTATATCCCAGCCATTGCCTTTCTGTGTGTCTTCAGTTTGATGGAGCTCAGAGGTCTTGATAAACGCGCTTGCTTCCTGGGCAGTAGGAGGGATGCTGATCTCAGTGATCTTCTAGAGGAGTCTAAGATGTTGAGGTGTTTTAAATAGCGTGTATGGTTCAGTGCCCTGCGGAGGGGGCTGCTGATTCAGAAAGATCGTGGAAGGCCTTTCACAGGTACGGAGTTTATGCAACAGTTTCTTGGTGTGTTGGGACTGCTTCCACCTGTCTTGGGCAGCATTGCGCAAGAGCGGGGCGAAATGTCGCCTGTTCTGCAGGCAAAACAAACAGCTACGGTGGTGAAGGTGGTGAAATGAAAGCTGGAGATGAGCGGAGGAGGCCTCTGTCTCTCACAGCCTAAATATAGGCCCTGTGTTTGTAATGAAAGCCCACATGACTGGAAGCCTGAGCAAGAACAAGTTAAGCCCATATCCGGAAGACTTCTTCATCTGTTCTCAAGTGGAAAATAACTGTTTTCATTCATAGTGTACCTCCTCAACTATCAGATTTTGAATGCTTAAGGGGAGCTGTGCAATATGGTGTTTTAACACAAGGTTTTGAATATGTTTATGCGTGCAGACAGTGAAATAGGGATTTTTTTTCTAAAATGAAATAAGCACTCCAATAATAAGATGAAAAAGTGTCTGTCAGTGCCATGTTAGTCTGACCATTAATAGTCTTTGTGCTTGATGAAAAAAAATTATTCCATTAGGGCCAATTATTCTAGTTGAAACGTAACTATTCTGAACCCTGTTTGTCTTTCCTCTCCTAATCCAAATCACCTTAGTCCAGCTCTTTCAGTTTTAACACTATTATTCCAAACCCTGTTAGTACTAATGCTAATAATACAAACCCTGTTAGACCAAACTGTTTGGATACATTCACTCTTACAGTTATTGTTCTAGTCCAGATCTTATTACACCAGACCCTAATCCTTTCAATAACAGTAAATTATCACATCTTGCCCTTACAGTGCCAGATTTCCCCCACACACCACACACAGCACTGTACTGTTCTCCCTCTGCTGAATGCACATCGATCCTCTTACCTTCACTGACTTCCTGTCATAGCTGATATTCAGGTGCAGACCCCTGCTCTAGGCTGCTGTGTTTTCTAAGCGAAACTGCCAGTTCACAGAGCCAATCTTAGTGCCGCAGGGCAGCTAACAGCCTGTCCACAGACAGTCCCCTTGGCTTCTGTGTTTGTCAGGCCCCTGACACCAAGCACCTGCCACTGCGACAAGCACCCGGCTCTAAAGTAGAGGAAGAGAGGACTAAGGGAAGCCTTTTATCGGAGGGCGGGTGGGTGGAAGATCACAGAGCAGCAGCATAATCCAGCCAGGCCTCAGATTTAGGAATATAGCAGGGGATGAGGGAAGCACCATGCTGTTTCTGCAGACATACAGAAAGACAAAGACAGCCACAATTAGATGACCACAGCTCGGGAATCAATTACACATCCGTATGCAGGTAAAACGGTCTTATTTTCCACCTTAATCTCCCAATATTTCTGCACATCTCTTTATGTCCTTTTATTGTAGTGCTTTTATATATAAAGCAATTACCTTCATTTATAATACAATTCCTATAATTGGTTTTGTGATATTGTCCTGGATTCCCTTAATCTGCTTTTCCGTCTGGATTAAGTTATTACAATGTTCCATTATGTACTTTGCAAAGCGGATTCCAGGAGCCTCCATTGTTTGCACATGAAGATACATTGCCAAATACACGACGTGTTCCAATAAATAAATAATGGAAGCCCACAGAGTGATAATCCTTCATTACATTGTTTGTCCAGGTGTATAGGATGACGTTAAACATGCAAGTCAAATATAACCACAGACTCAAAAACGTTGCAAAATATGAGCAACAGATGACATTTAGAAATCGTTAAACTTGACAGAGGGCAATGCCATTTTAAACAATAGCTACAACAGCTGTATACTAGTCCATCAATAGGACAATAAAGATGATTTGAGACATGTGTAATATTTAATGGTTTATTTTTCACTTTTGAATGTACTTGTATTTACCACACATAAGATCTTGTGAAACGTTCCTTACAAATAAACAGTTAATTAACACCTAAAGCAACAAAGAACATCAACACATTTTCAACCATGTTCAATAGCTCCTGTGAAACACTTTTATCTGAATTTTGCAATAGTTGAATGCAACATACAGTATATACACCCTTCCACACCAGATTAACATATAACAAATTGCCTTCAGACACTTGACCACATGATGCTGAATGAAATTGTTTCATAATTACATAAACATAAAAAGCTCAAGTCCCACATTCCCCAGGAGCTGGATAACATTAACGAGAAGCTTATAAATGCACCAGGAATGAAAATGTAGTTGGGAGGCTGTTCGTGGTGCTGAAACTCACTGGATTCCTGATCCACTACACTGAGGCCAAGGACAAAAGCAGACAGGAGTTTGATTTTCACACCTTTCACACTTGGAGCTGGCAGAGGACATGATATAGAAGGATGCGGACCTTGGAAGTTGTAGGGTTTGATGACATTTTGAAGATAAGTTGATGTTCATCCCTTGGCAGTACTGAATGTACAAAATTGTACAAAAAAGACTGGGAAGGGTGGGGGAGGAGCATTATGGGAAATGGAGTATAGTGTATAGTGGCTTTGTGGAGCAGCTATGGTGTCGATGGGATCTTGGAGATGGCAAGAAGGAGAGGGAGACATTTTAAAAAGTATAATTCAAATCAGGACATTGCAGTTTGCCTGAGTCTAGTTTAATTGTTCGCATGGGCTGGGTATGATGGTCTGAAGAGTTGAAAGGTGCAGAAAGAGCAGGGCCCTGCTGAATAATGATGTTCAGAAACATTGGGGAAATAATGACATGTTTTCAGTTGAATTCTGGGTTCAAACTGGAGCTCAGCCAATACATCTTTGTGGAAAAGGACTGGAGAAAGTTGAAAGCAGCCCAGACTGGGGATTTTAAGAGAAATGAGAAAACAGATCAGAGCCTGAAATTCTGAAGTGTGTTTACAGTAAAGGCTTGGCTTCTCCAAAAGATATGAAGTGTGCTCTGGTGTGAAGGCAATGTAAATAGGGCCAGTTTTTTGAGAAGAAAAAAGTAACTGAATTGTTCCTCTACAGACTACTGTTTCTCTTCAGAGCAACAAAAAACCTGGCTGTGCACATTTAAGTTCCTCTTCAAAGGGTTTGCCATAATTAAACAACCCAGCTGTTGTTTGTTCAGGAGAATATAATGTTTTCTCTGTGTTTTATGTGCTTTCCCCAAACTTCATTAACACAGATTATTTCTTTGAAGCATAGAAGAGTGTGAATATGCACACAGCACACTACCATGGTGGACATGAAAGTGACAGCAACAACATGTGCCTTTCTTTCTCTGTAAATAAGTTCATGTAAAACTCTACAAATATATTACAACATTCCACCTGGAAATCTGGCAATCTGGCCTGTAAATGGCAATTATTTAAAGCAGGTGAATATAAATGAAAAACCTTGTGAAACGTAAAAAAAAAAAAATTCTGTATCACGTGCTGTTGTATATCATCTGTTTGTGTAAAAAAAGAAAAAATATATATACTGTATATAGAGAGAGAGAAGAGGGTGGTTATCACACACACACACACACACACACACACACACACACACACACATATATATAGAAAGAAAGAGAGATATGATTATAATGTTATTATTTGTATGTACTCAGTAAACATCACATACATGTACAATCAGATGAGCAATTCTGATGGTGCCTAACAACTCTGTGGTCAAGAACAGTTAAAATAGTTAGAATAGGTAGTTAGACTAAAGCATTTGAAGTGGAGGGACCTCTGTAGGTGACAGAAAGAGAGGATGGATGTGGAGAAGACAAGTACCAGAGAAAGAATGGGGTCAGGAGAGTATCAGAATGGGTGACAGATAAGATGATTAGCTAGAACAATAGGCTGGAGAAAGATGGAAAAATTTGTTACAAAATGTTATATTGAGTATTAACATGGACACAAGGAAAATGCCATGGGTTCTGTTCTACTATCTAATTTCAGCACATGTGAGTCCACTGCAGTACCAACTCCATCTCGTAACAAGTAATTCTCTGAAAGCTGGTGCTCAAATGTTTTTAAATCAAATGCATTATTAATAGTTTTTGCACTATGTTATTCCAGAAGTTTTTGGGGACGGAAATAGCACCTGCAGACTGGAAAACGGCTAGTCTAATGGAAAGCCATAAAAGCAAAGTATAATTGATCCTACAAACAATAAACTTATTATAAGGACTGTACTGTGAGGTCGAAGTAGCATGCTACTTGTTGAAGAGTATAATTTTAAGGGCTTGTTAGCACAGATGTGAAATATGCAAACATTCTTTTGGGCATAATAAAGATGAGTTAAAGTAATAAATTGTCTCATATAATTTATTTTCTGTTCAAAATACCACTCACGGTCGCTCTGCATTTAAAGCTGACATTAACATTACGCATCCAAAGCAGTATTGATGAGTGTAACATGGCAAGTGGATACTGGCATTTGATTTTAAGAGGATCCTCCAGGATAATCTGTGGTTTACCACAGAGTTCACAGTACAGTCATGGTCTGACTGTGTGGCCCCCCCATTCGCCCCCCACCCCCAAGCTGCCAGTTACTGTTTTATCATGCTCAAATACTGCCACTCTTCCAACAACCCTCCTTGTCAGTTATTGTGAAGCTCATGATTTTCAAAGGATTCCCCAAGGTGAAATTGTGGAGCTTGTTTGTGATTTGGTTGGCAAGGACGAATGAAGCAGTCAAAATTGTAGAACAGGGAGCTGCTGATTCCGTGGCATGTGAGCACACAACTGAATTAACCTGTTAGCTTCATTTGCACCTCTGGACACAACATCTCCGACACCATCTGAAGGAAAAATGTTATATTCAGGAACAGAAGTAGATCTGTCATAAGAAAGTTTTTTGCTGTAATACGTGATCAACTTTTTTCAGTTCAGACTTCTTTGGTGACACTTAAAGCTTTACGGAAATATTATTGTAAAGTTCGTAATTATTAATTGTGCAATAACAAAAGGGAAAATGGGAGAATAAAGCAGTTTTTGTTCTGTTGCTGTTCCAGCAGGGGCCCAACAAAAAGCTGGTCATCAATTTTGTGTTCATCGGCTTCCTGGATGTGTGACCATGGTGACTCTCACGTCACACAGTTACACCTGCTCTCCTGAAACTGTAAAGTGTACACTTTAAGGTTCTTAAATTATTAAACAGAATTCCTGAAAAGATGGCTGAATCTAGAAGCATGTACAGAGGAACAGAGAACAAGTTACATTTATTTACAAAGTTTAATAAACTGCAGGCATGTTTCTTGGCTACTGTAAATATCTTCTGTGCGGCTAAATGGTCACATGGACAGAAATAATTTTGTATGCTTCAGGACTCTCTTCCCTATGACGAAATGTTCTGATTAATGCCTGTTCTGATTGGCAGAAACAAAAACAAACATATGTCCAATGTATTGAATCTTGCCTCAGTGTAATACATCATTTAAATTAGCAAAAGGACAACTATTCCACTTTATTAAGGTTTGGATGCGAATTACTTGCATTAGAAGGCCTCCTATAGTATGTGAATTACCTTGGTCATATGTATGAATTAAACCTGCTTCATCATTAAAGGTCCTGTTTCTTACAAGAGTTAATATTCTGTATTTAGCCCTATGTTAGTTCTATCCTTATATTTTTATGCTTTCATGTTTTGTTTGAATGTATGTTTTCACTGATGTTGTGTTTTGTTTGACTTTATGTTTTGTCTGATGGCCGGTTGTTATGCTAGCTGAGAGAGCCGCCTTTACTAGGTGCATAAATAACTGCACACCACAACATCACGGCTACAGGCTTCATCACCCCCATCTCTGCTCAGTGGCTGATTTTAGCACCAGGCACACCTACCTATCCTCCCCCTTTTTTTCACAAACATGATTGAAGTAAAAAAATGCATGAACTCACATGGGGGCACACACACACACACACACACACACACAAATGCAATCAGTGTGGGAAACAGTTGCTTGTCTCAAAGGGTGCACATGTAATTTTTGCGTTAGTGGGTGGATATCATACCCAGAGCCAAAGGCTAATATAGCACTGCTGTGTTACCTCTCTCCAGAGCTGATCAGAGAGCAATGAGAGGGAGAGCTGTCACCACTGTAAATTATGCAGCTCTTTTCTATGACGAGACATCTGGAAACATATGATTAGCTTGTTTGCAAAGTAATCCCATTCATTTCCCCAGGTTTTGAAGCCGCAGACAATGACTCACAGTTTCCGTTCTGACTGTCTTTGTAGACAAACACAGTTTTCATACACCAGACAAAATGGCAAACATAACAACTGTTTTCTCAACAGCATGTAATCACTTTTCCTCACTGTATATGCAAGCTGTCACAAAATAAAGAGCAGCAACTTTCTTACGTATGTACTCATGGGCTGCGGAAAAACATTCATTAGGATGTAGTCAGTATCAGTGGTGTAATTTTACAAAGTAATAGTACTTTGTTACAGTACTTAAGTATTTTTTGGGAGTATCTGTACTTTGAGTACATACTTTTATTCCAACACATTTCTCAATTGGCATTTTTGTTACTGCTAAAAAAGGGAACATGCTCCCAAAGTTTTGGTTTTCAGTCTGTGAGTAACAAGCTCAGGCAGATCAAAACAGCAGCAGAAAGAAACTATCATGGAAGCAGCAGCTGGAAGCAGCAGCATCCTCCTCTAGCAGCAGTGATGCTGCCCCAAAACCTGTTACATCTGCTAGTATAATTTCTCCAACAACACCCCCAAATGAGATGAGCTGTGGCCATATCTCAAAAAAATGTTCTCCTATCTTGGTGTGAAGCATTATCATATTGAATGAAGTGTCTCCTGTTTGCCAAAAAGCTCTGAATGTCCGGCATTCAAAAACTTCCTGTCAAACCTGAAGAAACACATTTTTTTTTTATTTTTAGGTGGTGCAATAAAAATTTAGATAAGAAACCACTACAAAATTTAAATTTGAAGTTCTTTAAATTCTGACTGCATTTTTAACAAGATACGTCTACTTTTACTTTCAATACTTAAGTATTTAAATTTAATCAATCCACAAATTTTCATTAAATTTTTTCAAATAAATCAAATGCAGACCACATGTGTTTTACATAACACATTTTAAAAACTATCTACAATTAAACTTCATATTATTATATACGTATATGATTCTTGAGACAGGGTGATTAATGTATGAACCTCGATGGGTGCATGCAAATAAATTTTGCAGATGACTATTTCATCCAACAGATTTCTGCTTTGCCAAGATGATATTTTTCTCTTCTGCTCTAAAGACATACAACAGCATTTCTGTCATTGAACATGTACTATGATTTTTTTTTTTCCTTTTTTATAGCTCAAAATCACTTTCAAGTGTCTGGTTCTATTTTATGGTAAAATTCTATTGTCTCTTTAATTTTCTCCTTTTGAAATGTGCTATGACGATGGGTCAGATCTTACGTATGTTTAATTAAAAAAAAAATGCTTCCCTCTGGAAGCTGAAATAATTTTGCTGCTCGTGCTGAAATTGCTTTAGGTAGCACTCTTTAGGTAGCACCCTTTTTCATTAAGATGAAACAGGTCTCCTCCCCCCAGGATCTGTCCAATGAGGTGTGCTGATTCCCATGTGAGTAATACTCCAGTGATACATTATTCAGCAGGGTCAGCAAATGGTCACTAATGTATAACGAATGTTTGGTATCAGAGATGCACTCAATGAAGAAAACTTCATAAATCTGTAGAACAGTGACTCTGAAGAGATAGCAAGGTAATTACTGTTGACATAATGGATAGCCTGGTTGCTTGTAATTACAACATGTCTTAGATCAAAACTAAACATTCTAGACTATGTATATTTCTGTGCCAGAAGACCTGTCTATGATACCACAATTATTGTCATTTCTATACATCTAAGCCACTTTGCCTTTTTTAAAATTTCCTACACGCACAGCCCAGGCTCTGCTCAAGGTAGCGTTGCCATGAGAGTGAGATGAGAGTGACCAGATGACTCACGGGGGACACATGCACCACGAGCAGTGCTCACAAACGCACTACGCAGGACCGTGTGACTTGAAGCTCCATCCCCCACTTCAGCTGTGAAAATGCAAAAACTGGCAAGATGATTGTGATGTTTTGCTTTGAATAAGAATTCAAAACACTTGAGAGAAACAAGGTACTGATGATGTGTTTATAGAATGCTTATATGCATGTAACATACATGTAACCACTTGCTGTGTGCATAGGCTGTCAGTCTTGGCTGTAATTAACATTTCGTCTGGCTACATAAAAGCAGCAAAATCTATTTATAAAGACCATCCATTAGGCTATGAGGCCCAGAAAAGGTATCTCTGGGCTGAATCGTCTCAGATTCTTCCACTGGCGCACTGTAGCATTATGGGACATGTTTCACTCCAAAATCGGTAAGCTCAGTTAACTATGCAGACATTTCCAAAAGATTACAGTGACCCACAGCAATAAGCTGGAAAACAAGATGCTTAGTACTGGGTGAGTGTAAAACACTCCCCAGGAGAAGTGTAAATCCACGCACACACACTGAGTGCTGTACAAACAAATCACATAACTTGTTAATGTTCTTATAAGGTCATAAGCAGTGCACTGAAGAACTGCATATTCAATGGCGTAGATTTTCGCATGGAAGGTACAGACATGTCTCTACCAATATAGTGAGAGTACAGAATCGTCCCTTTGTGTTTAGGGGTGTGGGGGGGTCATGGGGGCTGATTTGGTCCATACCAATGTTGAAAACAAAGCCAGCGTGTTGTATAGGTGCCATACAGACATCACAGTGCTGCCAGCTTCACATATAAATGAAAACAGAGCCCGAATCAGTCAATCAAATACATTTCAAAGGAAAATACACTCTATGCGTTAACACATATTCAAACCCAATTAACGCTAACTGGCATTAAGAAAATTTTGAAATAATACACAACTCATTGCATGGCAACGTGTATTGCTTTGTTAATTGTTGCAACAGAAACGAGAGCGAATTTAATTTTCTTCCGTGCACGCGTCGCATATATTGTTTCTGTAGAAAAAGGTCGCTGGCTATCAGCGCTAACTGACACATTTGTGACTGTGTTTATTTTGCGGTGAAGCGCAATCAAAAGAAGTTAAATTACTCCCGGTTATGCTGATGCGCAAGGAACTTTGCTGTGAAGTCGATTCCTTTTGCAAGACATGCTGAAAAGTACAGATAAGCGTCGCATGATAGACCCGGCGCTGGAGGACATGAAAGAGAGGGCAAAGCGCCGCCCTGTTTGAGGATTGCGGTGGCTGCTTTGATTGATCTGTGACTGCACCGCCTGTCGCAGGGCAGTGTCAAGTCACCCTTTTGTAGAGCAGATGCGGAATACGCAGGAGCAGCACCAAGACTGAGAAACCAGAACACACAAAAGAGGAGAGTGACTGGGAGCCTGAGCTCTCTGGATAAAGAAAAAGTCAGATGAATTAAGCTTTCAGTGCCTTAATGAATTCAAAGGCATTTTATAACATAAAGTCAAAAATAACATAAAGGATTGTTGGTCATATGTAGAAAAAAAAAAATGAAGGAACTTGTATAAGTGATCATAAATCGGAAATTTGATTATCAATGAAAGGCACTTATCAAAGACATTGGAAAAACAACACAATTATTTCAGTGTATGCTGGATTCCTGCAGTGTGATTGGCTGACTGCTCTTGGCCAATACATTCACCCAAATTGCTGTAGGTGAGGAATATCCCTAAATCTCTAAAAAGTCTTGTGGGGGGGTGGGAGTAAGAGTGAAATTCTCAGTTCCAAATTGAACGTGCGGGGAACAACATTTTTAGCATAATCCCATGTGTGACAATAAAGTGACGTGTGAGAAGAGCAATTTAAAAATGTTATGTGAAAGTAGTCAAAATTTAGTGCAAAATTAATCATATGACTCAACCCCCCTCCTTCTCTTGCACCTCCCTTCAAGGCTGGGCTATGGAAAAACAGCCCACAGCAAGTCTCTTGCTGTGCAGGGGCTTAAAAACAGTGAGACATTTATTCAGGCCTCCTGAGATCCGGACCCCCACCTTGGTGCCAGTTCCGTTCGGATAAGCAGCCTGGCCCTTGGCATATTATGTTTTTTTTGCCTCCACTGCATCCATAGAAATCTACAAATGATTTCCTTCATCTACAATTCCCGACCTCCCCTCCTTGAGAACATTAAGGATATTGCCTGTGCAGCCAAAAATTGCTTCAGGCTTGCAGGTGTAAAATTTTTGAAAAGGAAAAAAGAGCCTGTAGCTTGCGACATAATGGTGGAGATTTGGCTTAATTTCTTATAAGCTCCATGCAAATTCTTGGCAATTATCAGTGTGAGCCTGGCAACACCCTAATGGTATCGCCCACCATGTTCACGTATCGAGCAGTACTGCCTTTGCATTCTGCTGTCGTCAGTCCAGTGCTGTTTGCTTTGTGTCTTTTTCCTTTCTTTGCAGAACAGCCAACACTCTTCCCTGGTTAGAGAATTCAGTTAAATCTTCATTACTTGACAGTGAAATGAGAAAAACAGATGCTCTCTTTTCATCGGTTGATTTTTTTCCCCCGTACTTTTTTTTTTTTAGGTTTCCTCCCTTCTCTCCTGTTTTTTCCTTGCCTTTCATTCGCAAAGGAACACCGGCAGACATCAACACCACTGTGGAGGGAGTGCTCACACTGGCGTTGGTACGGTGATGCCAGGGGGCATCCGGAAAAGCAGTTTATAGACATGCCATGCAGAAGGGATGGAGCTTATGCAGGCTATAAAAAAATTATAACTGGATTAATAAATAAAATAATTTTGGAATTAAGTAATGATTTGACAGTCAAAGGAACAAACACCACACAAGTCTTGGCTGATTTCAGATAGCAATTAATTAAGTGTTCACTCTTTTATTTTTCATCGTCTGCAATCCCCTTGTCAAAACAGCCTGCTGTGCAGGTCTGTTGAGTCTATGATGTTCTGTGCCAAACAAACCGGTTGCTGAAACCTGTGCCATGCCCCCTCAGGGTCTCTCTTTGACATGGAGGACACTCTTGCGTGGATTGCACTCATCTCCTCTCATCCTCTTTGAACCAGCTGGCCCCATGGACTTGAGCCATGCAGAGCTCAGCTAAGTGCAGGTCCTTCTGTTCAGTTCTGCATTGCCCTCTGACACGGTCAGTGGTGTCATGATTGTAATATTTTCCTCATCTGTGCTTGCTCTGCCAGTTTTTAAACATTTATTTCTGACTAAATCCCCTGAAGGGAAGGCACGTTGATGCAATATCTATGCACATATTACATGACAGTTACATGGTTTTGGTCTCAAGTAAAAATGGATGTTTTCTGTCAAGGTACTTTCAACATGTTTGAACTCAGTAACACAATGGGCCAGATGTTTTTCTGTAAATACCTCTGCTGGAAAAACAGTACCAGAGACACTTAAATTATTAACCATTTGCTCTGAATCGTATGGCATTTCGCAATGTACTCTTTCAAAGTAAAATCTAAGCAACACATTTCTGGCCCTTGGGAGTACATTAAAGAATAGGCACAGCTGTCTTTAAGGCAGAAAAGATAATTAACAAATAAATCGATGAAACAAATTTACTTATTTTAAACCTGTTGTTTACGAGTCGCTTACAAGTTGTTAACAGTTTTGGATTTTTCTGGAGGGAATGTAAACGAATAAAACTTGTTTTTCAGTGCGAATTACAAAAAAAAAATGCTTGATACTTTGTGCTTTGTAAGGAAGGCCTTTAGCATGAAGCTGGGCAGGCAGTCCTACTCAATGTTAATTCAACACAGAAACCGGGGGTGCGTGGAAACAGAACATGACACTCTGTGCCTGCTTGCTGTTCGCTATGGTTCTAGATAGTCTTCCTGGCAACATAACACACTACTAGGGGTCATGGAGGTCCCTGAAATCGCCCATGATATTTTGTAAAAAATGTATTTATACTAAAACTACAAATACCACTATTGGAAATGCTATTATTACTACTGCTAGTGCTAATACTGCTGATGCTATTACTTCTAAACCTCATGCGGGTACTTCTAATATCACTGCTGCTACTAGTACTACTTCTGCTGATGCTATTACTGCTAAAACTACTGCTGGTACTTCTGATATCACTGCTGCTACTAGTACTACTTCTGCTGATGCTATTACTGCTAAAACTACTTCTGATACTTCTAATATTACTGCTCCTGATAGTACTACTAATGCTAATGTTATTACTGTTATTACTGCTAAAACTACTGCTGGCACTTCTAATATTACTGCTTCTGGTAGTACTTCTTCTGCTAGCAATGCTACTACAAATTTTATTACTACTACTACTGCTGCTGCTGTTACTGCTACTGTTACTGCTACTACTGCTACTGTTACTGCTACTGTTACTGCTACTACTGCTACTGTTACTGCTACTGTTGCTGCTACTGCTGCTACTATCTATATTCCAGTACAGGACACAGTTCGTTTTGTAGTTACTTACAGACAGAAGTAAAATGGATGATTTTCAGCTTACCTTTTAGTAGGGGAAGTAAAGTCTGTCTTAAGGTGGTGCACTCTGTCATTGTACCCATGCAATTACTCTCCTCGTAACCATGAAAGAACAAGATAGAAAATGACCCATAAAGCACAGCACGGCCATTAAACTGAGGGAAAAGTAGGCTAACTCTTAACAGGAAAAAGGGAACGTAAATAGGAAGAGCAGCCCTCACTTTTAGTGCACTTTTGGTGGCCTGAGGGTAAATGTATTGTGCACGTCTGAATCTGCACAGTACACTGTGCTTTGCTGTGTTTGATATTGACAAACTAGCTGCCAGCCTTAACATATCTGCTTGTTATCTGACTTGTTCTGAATCAGCAGAGGATAGACTAGCCCAGCTGGATGAGGTTTGACCTTCCTGCATGGTTGTGTGGCGACAGGAGGGCCTGTGATGGAACAGCCTGAAAGACGACTCAGCCCAGAGTTACCTTGGCTGGGCCTGTTTGCCCGGTCCCGGTGGGTCCCGATGGATGGGCCCCATCCTGATGAGAAGCTTATGCTGCTTTTTTGTAGCTGGGAGGGACATGATTTACTGCCAGCCCTGCTCAGCCTAGTCATTTTTTTCCTCTTCATTACCTGCCCCCTTCTCAAGGGCTGTCTTACAAAGTAAGGAAAGTCAATTAAGCCATTCTGACTGGCATTCCCACTAGCTATAAATCATCTCTTGGAGCTGCAGTTCAGTGCAGTCACGGCGAGAGCTTGGGTGCATATACCAAAGGCTGTGGCATTTGGTGTATAATTTGTGCCTTGTTGAGGGCTATAATGGAGGGTGAAATGAAGCAGGCAGCCAGGTTGTAGTGTGTCAGAGGAGAGAGTTAGGTTGCCAGCACTCACTGAAGTAATAGTCAGAGATGTGATACACAGGGCAGCGATGATAACAGATTAGCTGAAGAATTTTTAAAATCACCTACAGGGAATACAAGAATTCCCTCCATCCCTTGGAGAGCAGAAGCTTATCCTCTTTGACAAGGGGTGACAATCGCCCATTGAGCATGACAGTTGGCAAGCACAATGAGAACACATGAGTGGGTAGGAGGCATTGGTTTCTACCTGAGTCATCCTCACGGTTGGTGCCGCGTCCTTGCTACGAGTAAATACCGAGAACGGTCGCCTGCACCCAAGGGAAAACAGCCGAGCTGTTTCCTGCTAAATTTTTGAGGTTGTGTTTAAGACTTTAGATGACTGTAGTCTTCCCTGGGGTTAATTTCAAAGGGCAACACATGCTGATGGCAGCCACATTAATTGATTTGAGAAGTCCTTTTTTATCTTACATGAGTCATTCTCTATAACTGACCTGCTTAACTGTTAGTTAAATTATGACTGCAGTTTCTAAAATGAACTTATCAGCAGTTAAAGAAAAAAAGTGTCAGGGGCTTAATAAGTGAACACAAAAGTCAGCATTTTTCCTCCTATGAAAGTTATACCAGCTCCTGCTGTGTGTGTGTGTGTGTGTGTGTTTGCCTGTGTACAGATTCCATGCCACATTTTGAACAGTCAGCAGTAAACTTGTCATTGTCTTTCGTTTATCATGGCCCACATGAAACCAGTTGCTGTCAGGGGCCTCAAAATCAGGGCAAGCCAATTTGAGTGCTCCTCTCAAGCCAAATGTGGGCCCAAGGCAACCAGGTTGATTTGAAGGTCTGGAGGCACAGGCAGTCTGTCGCCGGGGTCCAGATGAAGTCATCTTGCTCGGCATGCTTGATGACTGGGCTCTCCCTCCTGCTCTTGTCCTCCAGGCCCCGTGACTGCTTAAGCCTTGTATGCTTTGTTGCTGGCAGCTACCCCGCCCAATTTAAATCAGGAGAAACAAACTGAAGGTGCAAGTTCAAAAATAGGTAGCGCTAATCACCTTTTCACAATTCATTATCTTTTGAGGACCTTTACAGCTGTCATGCTGTATAATGTATGAGTGTTGGTTAAATGGAGGACTGCCTCTTGGTGATGGACATCTTGTGCTAACAGAAGTACTGCTCTCTCTGTTATGACCTTTCATCCTGATGGCCTCTCAACAGACTGAGATTGCAATGTGGAGAAACGTGTTCTCTCTCATCTTTCAAATTCTGAATTAAAGTCATGGATTGAAGGTAAATAACAGTTAAAGTATCAAAGGGCAGATGCCAAAGCACGTCATTTATCAACATGTTTTCTGCGCCAACTGGAAATGAACTGACATGAGTGTAATTTACAGAGAAATAACCTTTTCAGAGAAACCCATTAGGCCACAAGGAGTATTTTAACAAAGGATATCATGGCAGGCAAATGTCCAGGGCAAAACACAAGCATGTTTAAGTACCATGGTAAAGCAGAGTCACTGGTATAGTAAGTGAGAACAAGGTAAAAAACAATGCAAGTAATTAGGGAAAAGCGTATTTTGTATAATGATTTATAACTGATGCTTTTTTTCTCACTGTGTACTTACAGTATGTAGGTGATGATAACACAGGTAAGCAAAACACAGGATATATTTAGGAGCTAAGGTGGGGTGCTGGTTGCACCTGGAATACCTCAGACTGTTGGTTAAAACCAAAGTTCCTACAAATTCACACCCTCTTTGAGTTCTTAGTGCAGTGTCAGTTGTGGGAATGAAAAGACCATGAGGAGTTTTACTATCAGGGCCTGACTTCTGACCTAGACTGAAGGACGAGCTGTGTGTTTGTGTATGTATGTGAGTGTGTGTGTGTGTGTGTGTGTGTGTGTGTGTGTGTGTGTCCAAAGTTGTACAGTCCTTAGTGCTGAATGATGAGCAGGCTGCAGATGACAATGTCTCTCATTAACTAACCCCATGCTTCCCTAAACAGCTTTATTAGACTTCACACATTTCCTCAGACTGTGTACACTTCTCATGAAGGTCCCATTTCAGGTTAACCCACTTTAGTCCATCATATTGTGTTTCATAGGCTCACATCATTTTTATCACATCATGCCACTGTGGCTCGTCATCCAATCACATTCTGCATCCCCGTCCTTGTAACATCCCATCAGTCCGCATCCTCATCCTCGTAACATCTCTCACATTCTGTATCATAATTTGCATAACATCTCTCATGGTTTGCATCTGCATTTTCATAGCCACTCTGGAACACATATTGAATATGTCACAATTTGCTTTGCTTAGCATTATAATACCAGAAATATAATTATTAAATTGTTTTCTGCTGGTAATAAGATTGCTGATAGCAGTGATATAGTGCTGTGATATTAAAATACATCATATAAAAAATACATGTTACATGAAAAATGTATCATATATATTTTATTAATCTAATTCTCTACAGCCAAGGTTGTATCTATAGCAATCTTGCAACTGAAATGTGGACGGCATCTCACATGAAGGTATTTACAACTAGAAGATGTATAGCTTGAATTAAAGCAGTTGTGTGAATTCTTTAGTGTTAAGAAAAGTAAATCATAAATCTTTCTTACAGGATAGGTACACATAAAATGAATATCAGTTAAATAGATTATGTTTTATTAGGATAAACGCTGTGTACATAACCGTTTATGTTCTTAATTAATCTTAACACATCTTAATTTGTCTTAGTTTTGACAACTATATTGCCTCCAAATTTTTGCAAATAGCACATTAATTCAGTGCCTTTCAGATCTCCCTGTTAAAGCTGATTTACATGCTGCCATATTAAAGATGCATTCACTGTGCAGTTACATATCATAAAAGAGCTTTCTCTTGTAACAACCCTGGCAGTTTCTCTTTTCATCCTAGTAAAAGAGGTCCAGTACTTGAAACCACTGTAAGAAAAAATCAATTTTGGGTAAAAAGTAAATGGTTTCTTTAGCCTTAAGGGATTTTTTTTTCTATAAAATTCTAAGAGAGAACTGTTTTAACATGTGCCAAGGTTAGCATTCAAGAGTTTTCTTTTTCTAAAGAAATATGGAATATTTCATATAGTACCTTCAAAAATAGACTGTCGTTTTGTCTTCTCACTGAATGGTACTTAAAAATGAGCTAGCAAATTAGTTAAATATTTGTTAAAGTTTGTTGAGGCAAAATATGTCACTGTGAATGCAGGCTGAAAGATGAAGCATTCCCTAAACACAAAGAAGTCAAATTTATCCATTTATGTAATGAGAACGTGCAGGGAAAGACATGGCTAATTTAACAGGATTGCTTGGTTCTGTCGCAAAGAAAAGCCAAAGGTGTGTGTCTGTGTGTGTGTGTCTGTGAGAAAGAGAGAGAGGGAGAGAGACAGAGACAGAGAGAGAGAGAGAGAGAGAGAGAGAGAGAGAGAGAGAAATGCTAAAGGAAGGGGATCCCTAAGGCATGGGGTTGCCTGAGGCAGATGCCAACCTTAAAATTTAATCTCAAATAATTTGCATTGATTCTTTTAAAAAGTATAGAAAACTATTACTTTAGGGTAGGTTAGACAAGGAAGCAGTTATTTGTAAACTCTTTACCTCTTATCTCCAAATACAATAAATGCACTCACTTGCACACAAATGCACACACACACACACACACACACACACACACACAGACAGTTTGTCTCATTTTATATATAGTAGTACAGTACATCATTCACAAATATAAAATATAAATGCAAGTAGAATTTATCTGAACAGAATGTCATATATATCTAGTTATGAATATGTGATTGCCTGCTTATTGACAGGTATTTGAAGCTAGAAATCACTCCCCTCATGCCATAATTGTAGTAACTATAATTTCTAAGTATGTCAATATTCTGACAATTTTATCCCCTGTCTGACTCGAGTCTCGTCTGCTGTAGTTACTGCTGATTAATAGGATTCATTTGTTCAGATTGGAAGACTTTGAGGAGTTTATTTTCAAAGACTCTTTGATATTGCAGACCTGATCTTCAATAATTCGAGGTTTTATGCTCATTACGATGAAACGAGATGCAATGAAATTCATGTTTATTTTGTGAGCTGTACAGACACACCATTTATCAAAGTTCACATGAAAAAATCCAATTTCAAAGCCACCTGCAGAGACCAGCGTTAATAAGGTGTGCTGTGTGACAGGTGAGAGAAACTTGTATCATAAACCCATATGTGAATTTATTGATTTGGTTCCTTTATAGAAGAGGATAGAACTGTAAAGTCCACACTGTAATGCATATCCATAGGTGAGCAAGTCCTTCAAACATAATAATTTGTCTGACAATGTTTTAGTGTTTAATTGCTGAACCATGGAGTGATCCAGGAGAGTGTTACACTTTGAAACCATGCTGACAGACAGTTATATCCAAACAATGCTTATGGTCAGATGTTTGCAAACTAGAGGCCGACCGAAATTCAGTTTCGGTTTCTTCGACGAAATGTTAGCAAATGACGTCTTTCGGCGTAGTTTCGGTTTTGGCAGAATACAAAAAGTTAACTTTTGGTTTCTGCCAGAATTAATACAGACTTTCGGTTATCAATCAAATGAACGGAGGATGTGTGCAGCCTGCAAAGCCAGCCTGGTCTTGGAGTTACAGAAATGCTGCAATACATTCCCTGTTTCACATAAACTCCAATATAGTGATGACAAGTTGATAAACTGGGCTGCTACTTGGCAGCAAAGGCAACAGCTACATAGGGAAGCCCGTGATTATGAAATTAGTTTCTGGGCCATCCCACTGATGTGGCGGAACATGTCTTCAGTGTAGTTTTACTCCAGATTACCCGGGCAGTAGCTCAAAGGGTGAAAATGGCAGATCTCCACATGTAACCTTAAAATATACATATAGGATTGTTAGTGAGACTTTGTGTCACCTACTAGCAACACTCAAAGCACATGTTAGTGCCACCTAGCAAGCATGGGCTTTAGTTAATGTGAAAGGCTGATGCAATAGCAGGGTAGGCTAATTGATCAGTTCTATGAAACTAAAAGTAACAAGGATAAAAAGGTAATCAACTTATCAATCACACACTTGGAAAAATTTTTTTGAACGTTACAGTAGAGCTGTTTGTCACTCCGACTCTGACTGTGGGCGTAGCAACTTTCTGGGCGAGAATGCGGAAAAACTGTTGTTTCTTAACTACAATATTTGTTTGTTTGGATTTTATTAATAATTAACAGTGTTGATGTTCATAAATTGATGAGTATTGATGTTCATAAATTGTTAATAGTGATGTTAATGGTTAGTGATTGTTAATGGTTAGTTCTTTATTAATAAAAGTGGCATAGCATCAGGGCATATTTCATAAACCTTGTGTTCGGGATTCGTTTTTTGGGTGGTATATCTTTTGGCTTCGGTTTCAGTTTCGGCAGAAAGTGTAATTAAACTTTCGGTTTCGGACGAAAGTCAGTTTGTAACTTTCAGTTTCGGCTTCAATTTCGGCCAAAACCAAAAACTCAATTTCGGTCGGCCTCTATTGTAAACTATTTAAATAGGATAGCAGAAGGTTCGCCAATGACAATATAAATCAATTATGACCTTTTTTCAGTGTATACGTCCATACAGAGATGTCAGCAGGAGGGCACGCGGAAGTACATCACGAGAGCAGTTAGAATCAAAGCAGGAGCTGCTTTTGGGGTTCGTGAATGTGAGAGCGGATGGTGTGCGATTCAGAATTAAAAGAGAATGAAAAGAATGAAAGAAACCGCCTAAATCAGGCTGAGGCACTAAAGCATATATATGTATGTGTGTATACATCAGTACAGCTCAGAGATAAAAGCACTAATTCCATATTGTGTCCCTGTTGCATGTCATCCTTCATCAGCGCCACTGTTTTATCTTGCAGCTTGATTAAAATAAGCAAACAAATAAATAAATAAATACAGCCGCTTTTGATGAGTGACAAGTGACTTCTGGCAGCGACTTCTTGGCCACAACCAGCTCATTACAACAATATCGGCGATAATGGCCCATAAGACGACAAAGGCCAGGATCCTAACGAGAAGGAATGAGCTGCGGTATGTGACCTGGCAGGCAGGAATTAGGGAAGCGGCCTCGTTAGGAAGGACGGTGTGGCGCCACGGCCGGCGCTATCACGGGCGACGCCGTTTCATACTGCCGACATAATTTACAACCACTACCACTGGGCACGCTCTGATCCAACCTTCTATCAAAGTAAGATATTCTGCTGCCAGAATGTGCGTTTGAATAATTTACCACCTGTCAACAGGTGACCGCACTTACGCCCCTGTCAAAGCCGCCCAGATATAAACAATTAGTAGGACAATTACTCTTTTTCAGGAGTTGGAATAGAATGTGTTGCGCTGTACAACTAAACAGTATGACAATTTTTAAATTTGGCTTTTTGATATTGGATGTTTTGTGTTTACAATTGATTTTTAATTAGAAGTATGGCTGGAACACTTTCAGTGAGGGAGGCAGGATATATAAGGTACAGAATTAGATCAAAGGGCCTTCATGGAAAAAACAAAATATTCAATACAAATATAAAAATGTTTGTACACATCTATTTATTTATTACATCAGATAACAGTTAAGAACAAGCCAATAGCTTATTACAGTAGAGAGTAAGTGATGGACGGCACTAGAGATGGTCACGTTAGTTATAATGAAGGTTGGCGTGAGCGATGGCCTCTCCCTGCTTATACACCTGGCTATCCAATTTTAAACCTTTATTTTAAAGCCTTGTTCTTCTAATCATCATTTCTTTAGTCTTCAGTACGAGTATTTTTAAATTGTGTAACGGTGCTGGCTAGCCGTGACTCAGACACACAGCAGATAGAGTGGTCTTTATTACCTGTCCTGAAAAGACACTTGGGCAAAGAGGAAAGCACAATCACCCAAACCAGGAAACAGGGGGAAGGGCTACACTCACACGCCCAGACACAACCAGGGTGGGGTACTACTATTTTACAAAGAATGCCGAGAAGGGGCATAATCGCTCTTCCCGGCCACTGTTCATTGGTTGCAGCACCGACGTTACCATACATATTTCTTATCTGTCTCGTTCTAATGGGTGACATCATGGCCTGTCTTTTAGAGGTAAACTCTAGGGATGCAGCTGATCCTGCACTCCTTTACTCATCCATCCATTGCTGAACTGCTTATCCTGCTTGTGGCCTGCAGCCTGTTTCAGACAGCCCAGAGCACAAGGCAGCACACACACCCCACAGAGCCAAACCAACGCACAATGGTATCATACCCATATTATTTGTGGTAAAGCTTCTGTTGTTTGATTTTAGTTCTGTTGGCTGGTGTTTACACAATATGTACCTAAACTAATGATTTTGTGTATAATATTTGGAAAATGTCCGTATGAGGATTCCTGTAGCTGGAGTTATGTGTTAATCTGCATACATTGTATGGTACAATTCCATCTTATTCTTTCACTGCAGTTTACAGTAACGTGTGTTGTGGTAAGTACTGCAAAAGTAATGCTGTAGCTGGAGGCATATTTTAAATATTTACTACAGCCTTTAAAAGGAAGACTGCCTAAAAACAATGTTAAAATTTCTGTTGCTACTTTACCTGGAATTAAAAAAGAAATGCTAAATATATCAAGCTAAGGCTCCAATTTTAAGATCTACTAAGAAATAAAAACACTGGAATATATGTAGCAATAGTTATATTTACTTGAGAAATATTTGATAAAATTATTTTATATGAGCAGTGGGAGTCTCCTGGTCCCTGGTTCAAACCCCAGCCCACCCAGGTGTATCATTGAGCAATGCACTCCTCCATGTATGGCTCCTCACTGCTACCCCCCCAGGGGGATGGGATAAATGCAAGGAGTTTGTCCTCTCCATGTGACAAACATATTTGGCCATAAACATGATTCCCTTTCCCCCTTTTTATGTTGAGCTATGTAAATGTTCTTATATGAAGACACAAAAGTAATCGAATTCCAAACAGCTGAAAAATCAGTAGAATTTTACTTGGTTTTTTTTGTCTTTGTTTACTAACCTGATGAGAAAGCTGAAAAATATGTAATTAATTCTGAAAACAAAAACTGGGAAAAAGTAATCGTTCATTCTGCATTTGTCTCTCAGGAACAAAGTATATGAAAAGTACAGATGGCCTTAGGTGATATTCACTGTAAATATGCAGTTTTCATCGTCAGCACGCTGTACACGTACACATTATATGTTTGGCGATTACGTACATGCATAATAAACCAACGCTGCTCAAGGCAAGGCATGCTGGGAAAAAATCCTTCTCCTGTATTAATGGTGTGTGCTGTAGGATGTTTGAAAACCAAATGCAAGAGTCTCCAAATCAAACTGCTTTCCTTTTCTGTTCTTTGATAACCATCATTTTAGCCCTTACTTAATTATTAATTCACTTAGCAGACGCCTTTATCCAAAGCAACTTTTCAATTCACATACATGTTACAGTGAACTAGTGCTGGGTTTTTTGCTCAAGGACACATGGTGGCTGGGCTGGGATTCAAACCAGGAGACTTTTGCTTCCCCGCCTGATGTTTTACCCATTGAGCCACCAGGCTGCCTGAAGCCAAAAATATATAACCGTATCACCTAAGCCCTTACTTAAGCCAAAGATATGTAACCGCATCACCTTAGCCCTTACTGAAGCCAAAGATATATAACCGCATCACCTTAGCCCTTATTGAAGCCAAAGATATATAACCGCATCACCTTAGCCCTTACTGAAGCCAAAGATATATAACCGCATCACCTTAACCCTTACTGAAGCCAAAGATATATAACCGCATCACCTTAGCCCTTACTGAAGCCAAAGATATGTAACCGCATCACCTTAGCCCTTACTGAAGCCAAAGATATATAACCGCATCACCTTAGCCCTTATTGAAGCCAAAGATATATAACCGCATCACCTTAGCCCTTACTGAAGCCAAAGATATATAACCGCATCACCTTA
>JABJVR010025123.1:23662-36884 GCA_025773905.1 Chitala chitala
GCCAAAGATATATAACCGCATCACCTTAGCCCTTACTGAAGCCAAAGATATATAACCGCATCACCTTAGCCCTTACTGAAGCCAAAGATATATAACCGCATCACCTTAGCCCTTACTTAAACTGTGATACCCAGTTACACCCCTAGATTCCTGGCTGTTATGTAACATAAACTAGATACAACAAAGTGCTTTTGCTTTTTAAAACCTACTTTAGTAGAAAAATCTTAGAAATGTGGAGAAACACCAGAGTAACAATGCAACAATAAGACGAGCAGTTTGACTGGAAGCGACTTTATGACATTTGCACGACTTTATGACACCAGCAGTTCTTTCAATAAAACGGAACATTTTTACATGTCGACGTCATTCAGGCTCGACTTTATCACGATCCTCACTGTACGTTTCTGTGTTTGGTAAGTTGTTTGGCACTCTTTGGGGGATTGTTGAATGTGATCAGCACTGGTGATCACCTGCCTTCACTAGACTCTGTGCAAGTGTATAGTTAAGCGTAGCAACTGGACTTCCCAAAGGCTAGAAACTACAGCAGACCTTAACTTAGTCCTTCAAGTAGCCTGTGTGCTAATCCGAAGTTCGCTTCCGCTTTTGCTTTTCGCTTTTGCAGCTGGCCCATTTGCTGTAACATATATTTACATTAACTTCTTTCTACAGTAACACACACAAGCCCGCAAGGCCATCAAATGCATTTTGTGATCTAAACGCATTTCTTTTTGCCTGTTTTTACGAGGCTCATTATGTTCAAATTAGAAATAAAAAAGTTCACATGCTGAATCTGCATCTCTAAACTGCCCTCAGACACTTTACTGCCTTAGCGTGTTGGCCACAGCCTGCTGACTCTAAATCCTCCCAGATGGACCACACTGGTGCAGGAGCAAAGAGAATATTACCGTGCGTTGCACTTACGACACATCTCTTACGCTCTTTATTTGGATCCAGTGGAGCTGCAGAGGCAGTGTAAGAATCGCTGTCATTTCTCTGTTGCCACTTTGAAAGGCAGGCGAACCACTGGCCACTCTGCAAGGGCTGCTATCTACACACACAAACCGTGTCTCTTCAGCAGCATGAGACATTCTCAACAAAACTGCAAAATTGCTGTACATTCTTGCTTATATTATTATTATTTTTTTCTCCACCCAAAGCGGGGCTGGCTCCACCACTCATTTTGCACAGGTGGTGAGGTATTTAATGCGTACTTTATTATGTGAACAGATCAGAAAAAGGAAATGTAGAGGCAACACTTTTATGGATTTTAAGTTTCAGGGGAGTGGTGTCTTAGTGTGGAGTCAGAAATGCACTGTAACATTAATAATGTCTTTACAAATACCTGAATCTTAAGTGTCACCTGTTTTCATTATGAGCTTTAAATCAGTGTATGGAATGCACCACGTTGGTGTCATATTTTCATGCATTAATCAAGTGCTAATAAAAACCCTTCTGTAGTCTCACAAAATTAAATTACATCCTAAATGTCTAAAATATTTAAACAATTCTGTACCATCGAATGATAATTTTAATAAGGAGATATTTTGCTACACTATGTTCAGTCCCCTACCGATTAGATGTTCTCCTTATGACATTTTCCATTTCCTTTTAAAAATGAGTTTTTCAGAAAAATGCTGATTGTTTGGCATGTTTAAGGAAATATTTAATTAAAAACATTTTTGTAAAAATGGGTAACAGCGTACATCGGCCTAGAATGACTGCTTGGGACAGGCTATAAAACAGCATCTACGTCCGATAAGTGTTTATAACAGGAACATGCAGGGTTTATGATGAGGGAAAATATGCTTCCTGGCAAAATTTCAGAATTAATTGCCCCGTCCCCCCAACCCCTGCAAATCGATGCTTCCTGGAAGCTCTTAGCAGAGCCACTTGACTGTCATCATTACTGCAGATAGAAGCTTGCAGCAAACGCTGCCAAAACCCCACTGTTAAAAGGAAGATGATGTACAATATAAAAACATCATTCTGAAATAATATTTTATTTATTTCAACAGGGTAATTTACAACTGACATAAATAGATGTATGTCTTGTCCGGAGTGTGCCCTCCACTGTAGCTCGTGATTCACGGGCTACAAGGCTTTGGTTTGCTCTAACCCAAACTGAACACGAGGTTGAAAATATCTGAATGAACGTTACGTGTTTGTAAATGAGACCTGCTATTCACATTGTAGGTATTATATACAGTTTATAGGTTATTTTCTTTGATTTTGCTGTAGGAAGATATTCAGACATTGTTGGATAATATCAGCTACAGCGGTGCAGGGAATGGAATGAATTTTTAACAAAATGTTTTTGGCACTGTTACCCCTTGGGCGTTACTGTGTGTAATTTGTGTTTGTTCTGCTTCAGGTGCTTTGTGGCCTGTAAGCTCCTTCCCCTCCTGCCATGTTGATGAACATGTGATCCCTGCCTTTTTGTCCCATTGGTGGTTTTAGTTTTTAAAAGAAGGAAGAGAATTTTGAGGGGGGTTGTGTATATATGATTTTTCTTAATGGATGAATGATGTTTTTGACCTTTGTCTGTTTTGACTTCTGAGCTTTGCACAACCCTTTGGTACCTTTACTTGGTTGTTTGTATTTGTTCTTTTTTTACTGGTGAAAAGTAAGGGGTGAATTCCAGTGTCTTTCTTACCTTTTTGATTATTTATGGATAGTTAGGGAGTTGGGAAAGTGTGATTGTCCGTTTCTGTCTTTTCTTGGGGTTGAGTCAGATAGTTTGCTGTATGTGTAGCCAGTTGGTGACACAGTGGAGTGGTGGTTGGCACTGTTGCTGAACCTCAGGCCTGAGGTTCAATTCCCAATTTGTGTGTGTGTGTGTGGAGTTTGCTTGTTCTCCCTGTGCTTGGTGGGTGTTCTCTGGTTTCTTCCCACAGTCCAAAGACATGTAGGTTAAGTTTATTGGTGTCTCCGAGTTGTGTGTGCACCTTGTGGTGAGGTGTCCCCTGCCCTATGTCTCTTGGGCTGGGCTCCAGGTCTCCCCTTACCAGGGTTAAGTGGTTTATTTCAACCTTGTTCACTTCCGAAGACTATGTCACCAGTTTATTTCCTTATTTTTCCAACACTCGCCGTTTTGTTGTATGCTGTAATTAAACAATTTTTTTCACTCATCTCTTTTCCATATGTTTTATGCATACAGCCCAACCCTGAACTTGGTTGTAACATAAATTAAGGGCTTGTCTGGGATATCTTCTTCCTAGTGTTAACTTATTGCAGACTATTGCAGGTTTGCTTGAACATTATTGATATGGATTTTACTGACAAGTTATTTCTGACTAACTCTAGTCATGCACAGTTCGAAAAAGGATGAGTTATTATCAGCCATACATTTTGACTTTCTGGTTCAACAGCAGGATTTGAAAACATATGTAAAATTTATGGTTTTGACTAAATTGGTGGAGTTGGGTCTGCTGATCGTGACTAGTGGGCATCCTTCTGCTGCTCCTGGAGAGACCTTTTCCACACTGCTGGAGACAAAGGAAGATGGTGCTGGGAGTGACACCACGGGACCCCTGGAACGGTGCCTGGCTGAATCCAAGGCATGGCTAATGCGCTTCAATTCACCTGTCTTTCCTATCAATTCTTAGCCAGGGAAATCTTTAAAAGGCCCCCATCTCAAAGTATGACTTGCTCACTTGCAGAAACCAGACCACCACCTGCGACTGGAGGTACACCAGATGGAAATTGAAACAGAAAGGGGTGCCAGATTGAAATAACTTGAGCGGGAACATGCTAAGGGTCAGTCCAGTGAGACTTCATTGGCAGGTACGTCTCCCTCAGCAGATGTTGCTTTGCCATAATGTGACAAATAGTTTGATGTTAGCGAAAACATTATTCATAGAGTAGGTCATTTAGAGGTAGATCTGAGATTACCTCGAAAGCTAAAAACCAGTGAGCTGCTGTAATGAGTAAGCAGGACAAGTGTGTTTGCGTCACTGAGACTCCAATTCCAAATTTTCCAAGAATTCCTGAATTCCTGAAGTGCAAGATGATTTTTAAACCATTTCTGTTGAATGGTTATGTCTTGTTACGCAATGGCAACACAAAGCAAGCAGTTCTGATACTGCATGACATAGGAGTAACCCCGTCCTTTTTGTTGAAAGGCTTTCTTCCCTTGACAGATGAATGGTTTTGTAAGCCATATGTGTTTGCTCAAGGTATAGAAATTAGTTTGGTACATTGTGACATTGTGTAAAATCACTTTGGATCCTCCCTTAGTATCTGGATTGGTTAAAGTAGCTGTCAGTCAGGCACTCCCTGTAAAAGGGGTGTCATTAATTGTGGGGAATGATTTGGCAGGTAGTAAAATGGTACGCTGCTCGAGGTTGTAGCCTATAGGACATGTGTGACTGAGGTTGAGAAACCTTTTACATTCCCAACCTGTGCTGTGACTTGTGCACAGTCTTGTAAACTGGGACCTGAAATAGATTTGTCACATACGTTCGTTGTAAATCCAGAGCCTGCCACATTAATTCACAATATTCCACAGTGTTTTTGGAAGAGGGGATGAAATTGCCAGTTTCTTAGGAACAGTTCATTCAAGCACAAAAATCAGATGAGATTTTGGCTTGCTGTTGTTCACCTAGTGGTTGAAAATGATGTTTCTTTGTGTTGTCAAGCTGCATATTTTTTGATAATACAGTCTTGATGCATAAACAATCTTCTAAGGGAGATTGATCTGTAGTTTTCGAAGTCGTGGTACCAAGGGAGTATTAACCCCATGTTTTTCTTTAACACAGTACGATAACTTGTTGGCTTAGTTGGGGGAAAAAATAAACCTTTTGGCAAATCTTAAAACATTGATTTCTGGCCTGGGTTAATGAAGGATGCAGTCATATATTGTTCTACTTGTTCCATATGTGAGATAGCTGGTAAACCAAGTCAAACCATGCTGCATGTTCCATTACACCCAGTGCCTGCTATAGGACAACCATTTAAACACATGATTATTGGCTGCATGGGTCCTTTACCTAAACTTAAGGATGGAATCCAGTTCCTTTTAATCATATTAAGTGTTGCTAGGTGATGTCCAGGCAATAACTATTGCTGTTGTTAAGGCTTTGTTTTTTTAACTTTTGGATTCTCTAAAGTTGTTCAAACAGACAAGGTATTCAATCAGGTTATGGATGAATTATATTATCAATACATTGTGTTGTTCCTTCTCCACTTCACCCTCAGTCACAAAAGACGTTGCAGCATGCAGACCAAAACTTCAAGTCAATGCTTCTGACATGTGGTATAGAGAATAATAAAGACTGGGATGTAGCTGCACCACTGATCCTGTTTGCAGCTTGTGAAAGAGCACAGAAATCTCATGGGTTAAGTCCAGAACTTGCTTGGTCATATGTTGTGTGAAAAAATTAAAGTTGTGAAAAGAAGGACTGCTGCCCCCTCTGTAGCGATCACTCAGATTGTATTTATCTATGTGTCTGATTTCTGTGAACAATGACATGCTGCATGCAGTGCTGCTAAATCAGCATAGCAACATGTGCAAAGCATTATGAAAACCTGTTATGAGTTTTATAGGAGATGATGAAGTATTAGCTCTTCTGCCTCGCCTGAATTCAGCTTTATTTATGGGCCGATTATGGGCCGATTCTCCAGTCCTTATGCCTTAGTTACAGACAGCTATGGAGACTGTTGTGGGAAGGCTAAATCTTAAAAGAAGGTCTTCAGTCTGGATTTAAAGACTGAGACCGATTCTGCATCCCATACGTATCCAGGCAGAATGTTCCATAGACTAGGTGCTCTGTAGCTAAAAGCTCTAGTGTAAATACTTTTATGTACTGTATGAATGCAACAGAAAAAAGCCCTGCATTATATGTGAACACACTGAACAGAAGGAAATAGAAACTTGTACGTCATGTTAATGTGCTGAAACCAGCACCGAGTGGTGCTGTGCCTGGTGGTTTTGGAGATGAGTCTCTGGTGAAGCCCTTAACTGTGGCTGCTATGACTTCCAATGAGTTTGCTGTTTACTGTTAGGGAAGATGTTGACCCTAAGTTCAACAGTTTGCTTTGCTCTACAAATACACGGACAGTATGGCTTTATACTGAACAACAGATCATGTGTGAAGAAACACTTCGAAATGTTGCGTTTATTCTATGCCGTTGTTTAACTGCTGTTGTCTTAAGGACCATGTACCTTTACTGCTGGATTGTTTTTATAAAGAAGGAGGAAGTCCTGTGAGTTTAAAATTATGGATTGTGTTTCATACACCAATGGGTACACAACTTCAGCACTTAATGGAAACTGACTAGGCAGAACATCACAAACAGATGAAAGTAACTCAGTAATCTGGTGCTGCTTTCATTAAATGGAGGCTCTATTTTAGCATGTGACCTTTGCAAAATAACATACATTATCCTTTACATCTATAAGGCATAAAGGCTATTGACGTTATTTTATTACACTTTATTCTGTAACATTTTCTGTGGAGCCTGATGGATAATGCTGGTCCTGACCTTCAAAACCCATGTCAAGACAATGATGAAAGCAGTCTCTAGGCTTGCTGCTCTACTTTTCTTGTTGTAATGTCATTGGGTGAACAGTTGGGGTTAAATATATAAGATTTACAACTGCCTTACAACTGTCTATTCGATAACACACTAACTGAAGCATAACTCATGTACGGTTGTTCCATGTCTTTGTGTGTAGTCTTACTGCATAGGAACTAACTCTATATACGTTACGTGTCTTTAATTTGACCATATGTTTTCTTTAGGTGGAAATTGCCAGATGCCTTACTTATGAAATGTGTACAAGGAAAATTGTTGTGAAATATTGAGCCATATTGTAAGTGTTATACTGTTTAAGTGCCCTATGTCAAGATCTAAGAATTAATGTAAATGAAATGATGAATTTTAACAAGAGGACATAAAAACAAAGAAGTGGGAATATCAAATATGCAGTTGGCTATTAATCCACAAATAAACGGTACCTTGTATGCAAAGTGCAGATAGGGGGATGGGTGAGGCTAAACAATTAATAATGCTCACATTTTTTCTCTCTTTATTGTTCCACTTTCTGTTCTATCCCCCAACAGACCAAGGAGGCCTGTCTGTAAAGGAATGATCGGGATTTTCCACGTCACCTCTGTTCCTCCTCCTGTTCTTGGACGCCCCTGAGACATTGTCCTGGATCTTGCGGTGTTATTTCTGCACAGCACTTCAGTCTTTCCCACTGGGAAGCATAAAACTTGTGTGTAGTTAGCAGAAACACCAAAGCTCAGCACATTCACTGTTGTAAGCATAGGGCAGGTCGCTCTCTTTTTACCACTCCAGTCCAGTTATTAGTAGTTCTTTTGTATGCTCATTATAGGCCCTTTGTTAGACCTAACATAACGACACACAGCATTTACCAGTGTTCTTGGGTCGTATTATCATATACTACCTTTCGCTCATGCCTGCTGCCCTGCTCTTATGTTGTCGTGGTAATTGTACAGTGCTGTTGGAAAGCTATATACTGACTGGAGAAACAGAACAGGAAGTGTCAACAGCTGGCAAACATCTAACAGATCAATGGTAAGGCTACAACAAACAATCAAACAAACAAAAGATAACATTAGCTCCACCCACCTCAGCAATGCATCACTTTTATTGGCAAATGACAGTCTAGCCAGTAAGTGGACTAAATAATTCCCCCAACAAAGACATGTAAAATGTTCTTGTGTATGTGTATTTTTAGTATACTCTAAGGTTATTCTTAACATATTGAGTTTTACATTTGATGTATAGATAACAGAATCTTAAATTGTGATTAAGGATACACCAGAAATGGTCATTGAAAATACTCATTTTTAAGATGAGAATTCAACTCTGGTTGGTTCTAAAGGTTTTGTAGACACAGGAGTACAATCTCCATTGGTAGTTATATTAGCCAGTACTGGTTAGCCTGTATACCTAACTGTCCACCCAAAGCAGAAGCTGAAAATAATTCTCCTCAAAGATCAAAATTCACAGATAAATTAGAAGTATCCTGTGAGTGGCAGGTTAAAAGGTCAAGGAACGTTTCAAGTGACATCGTAAGTTTCATTTTATGATGTCATGCACAGCTCTCTTAACTCAGCTTTCATTTTTGGACATTGGAAATAGTCCTTTTTAGACATTACTGCGTCACAGTGCTGATGGAGGTGTCACGGAGGTGAAGCCACGCCCGTGTTTAACGGGACCCAAGGCAGGCTGCAGCCCAGCAGCACAGGTGTCAGGTTCTGTGAGGCTCAGGTGAGACTGTCAGCAGAATTAGAGCCCTCTGCAGTTCAGCCTCAGGCTGTCGGGAAGAAGATCAGCAAGGTGAACAGGAAACTATCTGACGCTCTTCAAGACTGTGGGTGAAGCAAAGGCAAGTAAATCCCACCTTCAGCCCAGAACACGCCTGCCTCCGCAACTCCTTCTCACGTCTTTCACAACGATTATGCTTTCGTGTAATTAAGACAACTTTTCAAAGTTACAGCTATTTAGTAAAAGGCAATCAATTCCAGAAACTAAAGATGAAGAGTGTAAATAAATATTTTCTAAATAATGAATTACTACCATTTTCATGAATGTTTGTTTGCTGTCTGAAACATTTTCCTGACTGTGTCAGTACTCTGTGTCCTGACTTCAGTGGCCTGTCTAAAATCACTGCTTCTGCTGTTAAACCCTTCTCTTTGTTTTTCTCCCCTGAAAGGTTCAGCCACCTGAAAGAATACAGTTGTGCGTCACATGTAATGCTCATAATTGTTTAAAAAAAACCTGAAAAACAAAGTATCGTGTATTATTACTTACTTTCTCTTTACACTCCTGCTGTCAGGAAAAAGGTAATGAAGCATTCGGTCCTACAAAACCAGACTATGAAATAGTTTCTTCCCACAAGCCATCAGGCTTCTCAACTCTCAAGGACTGAACTGACCAACACACTAACTAACATATTATATCTGTATTATGGCTACCAAGTAGCCTATCTTGTTTAGACCATCAGTACCCTGTGTCAGTATGCTGCATCAGTGTGCTGTATCAGTACCCTGTGTCAGTACACTGCATCAGTGTGCTGTATCAGTACCCTGTGTCAGTACCCTGTGTCAGTACGCTGCGTCAGTGTGCTGTGTCAGTACGCTGCGTCAGTGTGCTGTGTCAGTACCCTGTGTCAGTACGCTGCGTCAGTGTGCTGTGTCAGTACCATGTGTCAGTACTCTACGTCAGTGTGCTGTGTCAGTACCCTGTGTCAGTACGCTGCGTCAGTGTGCTGTGTCAGTACCCTGTGTCAGTATGCTGCGTCAGTGTGCTGTAACACATCATCGCAGGTTAAATTCATTTTAGTCGGCTCACTGTCTGTCTTACATTTTGTCTTGTGGCTTTATTTGCACTGTTTGCACATCCTTTGCATTTGTGCACTTTATGTAGTTATGGTCTCTTTTACTTAACTTTAGATATGTGTATCTCGTGCAGCTACATATATGTTGTTATATGTATCACCATGGTCGTAGAGGAACGTTATTTTGTTTCACTGAAATAGAACACCAGTCCTGCTCAGACTCCTATGTGCACTGTATCAAGTACATTTTATTTTTTATTCGGGGGAAAATATTATGACAATAAAACCACTTTGACTTTGCCTTTTGTTTTTTATTATTATTATTTTCAATAATGGAGTGATTATTGGTGAAACACTGTCATTCTTCATTGACACTGTCTGGGTCTGTTTGGAATTTAGGACTTCAAGACATTGTTAGGATTTCTGAGTCATGCTACAGAACACGTTTTCATCAAAGTAACCTGACAATGTCAAACAGAGAGATGTTAACTTGTCAATATAGTCATTTTTGAAGTCACCTACATTGAGGACCAAAAAATACAAAATCTAAAGGGCGTGAGGTAACACTGTTTGTAACTTGTCAGGTTACACGTAAATGAAGAACCTTGAAAGAATTAAGCACAACACTTTGTGGTGATCCATCTCTGGACAGAAGTGAGAAGCAACAGTGACAGAAGGCGGCATGGGAATACAAGAACACCATTTTAAAATCAAATTTATGATGTAACTTTTTCCCAGAAATCACTTTGCCTTTGTCATGCTCAGTAAGCAAACAGACCTAATAGTGTTAATACATGTTTAGTACCAGACTTTTACAGGAGGATAAAAACCCCTTTAACACTAATACCAAGCCTTGGGGTTATGCGATTACATTTCCCTAATTGCCATCACTTTTCCCAAAGAGAGAAGTGCATGTGTTACGCCTCTGATCCACTCGGCTAGAACAACGGTGTTCTTCAGCTCTGTGCGTGGAATGTCAATGCCTTTCACTTGAGGAGACATCTTCAGCCTTAGTGATGCATCCTGCCTCGCAGCAGCGAAGTGGCCCAATCACTGACTCTTTACGCTGGTTTCACGGTAAACATTCAGGCCCCTTTAAAACACGGGAATTTTAATTTTGGAGGTACACAAACCTGTGACTTTGACAAAATATGTACATCCCCTCTAACACCCACAGCAGTTTCTGAGTCCCTGCTCGATATGTAGATAATTTGTATTCGTGTGCCATGCCTGACCCGTCTTCTTTATTTTTTGGCCTTCTTAAGTGCCCGTATTGGGCAGAATACTTACACTGATAAAAAAAAAAAAAAGCTCTGAAAAAAAAATTGAGACAGAGAACGACAGGGAAAGAGAGAGAGAGAACAACAGAGAGACAGACAGAGATAAAGACAGAGAGAGAGAGAGAGAGAGAGAGAGAGAGAGAGAGAGAGAGAGGACAGAGTGTACTTTTGCATTGAATACTCAAACATATTGTCCTTTATTATGGGCAAAATGTCTCCTGCTGTTTTTTAAGGTACTCTTTCTGAATCAGAAACACAGAATACCTCACTGATGGCAGAGAAGCCATGCTTGGCATGTCATTGTCTTGATACAAACCATTGTCATTCTTCACTAGCTTGTATATGACATTTAAAATTCATCAAACAAAGGAATGTGGTAATCCTGCCTCCAGTATTTTTTATATTAGAACATATTCTGATAATCGCAAAGTAAAAATCTTTTACAAATCTCTTTACAGGAAATTTCTGAGAGCTCGTGACTGTGGTTACTTTAGCCTTTGACAACAGCACACCATGGCGAGCACAAGGCGGTTATGTAAAACTGAGAGTAAGAGTACACTTTGCCATGCTAATGACAGGAATAAACTTGTGAAAGGTCAGTGTGTTGGACATGTTCTTCACCTCACTGGACTGCAGAAAAGCCATCTGTGAGGTCAAGAAGATCCATGTTTTCTCTCTCCCTTCCTCCCTCTCAAACCACTTTTCGTGCTGAATTTAGCCCGAAATGAGCTCTCTGGTAATATTTTCCCCCGAATAAAAAATAAAATGTACTTGATACAGTGCACATAGGAGTCTGAGCAGGACTGGTGTTCTATTTCATTTTGCACCGTTATGTCTTTGGTTTACTTTCACCCCGCTCTGGTGAATCAATAGGGCACGGACATCTGAAAATATATTCTGCTCCAGCTCAGGCGCCAGGACCTGATTTCTAGGGATGGGGGGGGGGGGGGCAGTGGTGAAGCGAACACATTATAGTGCAAGTCGAGGGCTTCATACACATCCCTTCACAGCATATGACATAATGCCATATAATAACACAATCAGTCATTGTAGTTTTACACGCATAGCAAAAACATAAATAAAATACCTTTCACCATAAATATTTACAGTAACTAGGTACTGATATCAAAATAATATTAAAACAAATACCAGGAAAGATAACCACCACTGTAAATTTAGAATGGACGTAACGGTTAGCTCTTGCACACTAACACTGGAACATTGTCAAAGCATTAAAAATGGAACCCCTTGCCGTACCATTAATTTTGCTTTTTTTAGAAAAAAGAAATGAACAGTAATTATGCTATTCTTTATACACATTTTTTTTTGTGTAGCTGATGATCTGAATGACATCTGATGTATAACAAACAATAAACTCTGTCTAATTTAACCTTAAATCACATCATTCCACATTATCTGTGATTCCCTGATCTACTGGGAAAACTCATGTTAAACATCTTACTACTGATCATGCCAGTATATTAATCATAATAGGTTAGCAATTACAGCAAATCACTCCGGACAAAAGAAGAACAGACACAAGGAAAGACTGAAGTCTATGGAGCCACAAAAAGATTTACATCTGGACTTTGAAAAATTTCTCAAGGACTTTCATATTCTTAATCCACTCATGGATTTGGCCATCTGGCCTTTATCACTGTTTTGCTAAGAGATGAGTTTCCAGCTCAGCAGCACACCGAAACAGCATGCATCAATGTGGTGGACTTTTCTTAGACTCAGCCCTGTTCATTTTGCCACAGAAACCCATATTTTGAAAGCGCTCACACATTTACGCCCCGTACTGGCTGCAGGTGCGTCAGCACACGAGCCTGCCATGACACCGCTGATAGATGACGGAGAGTAAGGAGGTCAGCTGGCTCACTGGGATCTAGTGGGAGACGCTGCAAGAGCTGCTGGAGTCAGGTGTGAAACAAAGCAAGTCCACATGTGTCACAGGCTGTTAGGCTGTGCCAAGCATCCCTCGGTTCCTGTAAGCACTCACACAGCACACACACAGTAGAACCTCATGCCAGTTTTTCTGCAGGCCAATTCCAGGTTTCTGCAAAACTGCATTCAAAAATCCATAATTACACTCACTGAAAAATGTAACGACCGGCTATTGTTCTTTTGGGCAGGATTACGGTCAAAGTTAATTATTACAGTAGATTAATGATTTGAGCAGAAAAGGTTTGTGAGAATCACAATCCCCCAGTTGTTCTGGCATTCCAGACCACAAGGATGGCACCACTGATGCTGCTTACTGGGAGGAAAACTGACAATATGCTTCACACCAGACATCCTTATTTAAAATTACTATAATTGGGCTCTAGAAAAGAGCCAGAATATTGATGGGCTGTTAGTCGTGGCACGTGAGACCCCTGAATCCTGAGTCAGAACTTGTTGTGATGCCTTCAGTGTCAGTCATTTTAATTGAGGCTGGGCAGAGATAATCCAGGGCCACTCATCAAAATGACACATTATTGCACAATTATAATTCCTACTTATATGATTCAGGTTAAATTACACTAGAGTCTGGACATTATTACCAAAAATCATTAACAGGTTTGCTTCCTAGTTGACCTTAATATATATTGGTATATCCATCAGTGTACCAAAATACTTTTCCAGGAGA